>VYXF01006680.1:40762-73759 GCA_013397295.1 Polioptila caerulea | reverse complement strand
GTCCCGGTGCCGGAGGTGCCCCGGTACCTGAGGTGCCCCCGGTACCGGAGGTGTCCCGGTGCCGGAGGTGTCCCGGTGCCGGAGGTGCCCCCGTACCTGAGGTGCCCCCGGTGCCGGAGGTGCCCCCGTACCTGAGGGGCCCCGGTACCTGAGGTGTCCCGGTACCGGAGGTGTCCCGGTGCCGGAGGTGTCCCGGTACCTGAGGTGCCCTCGGTACCGGAGGGGCCCCGGTGCCGCCGAGCCCCACCAGAGGGCAGCGCGGTCCCAGCGCGGCCGGGCTCTGCCGGAGCCGGCCCCGCTCAGCTCCCAGAACATCCCGAGGGAACGGCATCTGCTCAAACTGGGGACTTGAGCAGAAAATCAGCAAGGCTCTTCTGCAACCTGCTGCTCCATGTCTGCAGTGCCTGCAAGACGCCCACCGAGCCAACTGAAGGCAATGTTAAGATTTTTGCTGAATGTCAAGTTAAATTCAGGAATTTGAAGTATTTCATTAGACCATTTATAGATTCTTTGAGCCACGAAAGCTCAAAAAACCTAGAAATAAAATCAGTAGTCTTTTAGTCAGCTAAGAAGTCTCACATATTTGAGTGTGCAAAGCACAGGACTGGCAGTGGGGATTACCAAATATGTGACAAAATCCTGCCCTCCCGGGACAGGATGCTTTGTACCCCGACCCAGCTGCAGACATGTGCAACCTTGGCTGGTGAAGCAGCTTTGTGCTGTGTCCCACCATCACATTAAATAAACAAAAGCGTTCGTGGTGCCAGCTGCCATTGCTCCCCCCTGCATCACATTCCAGGGACCTTTCCAGCCCACTCTGGCACTCATTAGGAGTGAGAACACGCCTGCTTCAGATCTGACAGAGTGCTGGCAATAAACAGATGGTCCCAGGGGAACTGTACCTACTCGTGTTGGAGAGAAGTTTGAACCTGTTTTGCTGGTTTACATTTCATTTCACACCCTGTAACAGTGGGTGAGTGTTTCTACGCTCAAAGTGTCCCAAATCCCCCTGAAATCACAGGGATTTCGCTTGAGGAACTCAATGTTGTGAACCAAAAGCTGGCTTGGACAAATGAAAGGGAGAGGAAGGTTTCTCAGTGCACTGTCCTTTGAAGTGAAGCCTTGTTGAGTGGAGCCTCCAAGATTCTTAATTTTCAATTCAGACATGAAACACTTCAATTGACTTTTACTTGTTAGCTAATATTTGCTTTAATTTCCTTCTGCTGTAATATACACTCAGGTAAAACAGCCCTCACACTGAGCTAGGAAGACTCAGATTCACTATTTTTTTTTTCATTAATAACAACTTCTGTTCTGACCTCAATGACAATTTTTCCACATGGAAACTACAGGTGGTGGACTTCATTCAGAACCAAATCCTGAAGTGTACAGCCAAAATCTGAACTAATTCTCTGCTGAGGAGTAACCTTGGTGTCAATGGAGCTGCTGTGTCACGAACACAAGAATTACCTTCCCACTATGCAGGCAGCATCTCCTCAGGCTGGGGCCAGCTGGCACTGAGCGAGAGCCAAGGAAAGACTTGCAGTCCTTCAAGCCTTGCCCCACACTGATTACATGACTAAATCCAGCACTGAGTTCCACAGCACCATTAGCAGAAATAAAGGAATAAAGACATTTCAGGGACAAAGGCCACTGCGTCTTCTCTCTTTGCAGAAAGTATCAATCTCTATTTTTAAACCTCTGCTTGTGGGGCTCAAATTAGGTAATTAAGTACTTTATGAAATCTCCAGACTTGGAACCAGAGAACCTACACAGAAACCTGCCCTTTTCCACAAACCAGGGTTACATACTTCTGAAAATACTTCCCACCTTGTTGGTAGCTAATCAATGACAGTGACATTAAAGCTACCTTGAAAAGAGTGAATAACTCATTAGATTTTTTTCCTGGTGAAACAAAGAATTTTGTGAGTCCCATAGAAGTTTTCCACTCCCCATGTTCTTGGCTTTTTGACTGGAGCACTGTGAACTCCTGCATTTTTTAACTATTCAAAGAATAGAAAGCGAAAATCCTCTTTAACTTCCTCTTCATGCATCCAACTGAAATTTGAGCATTGTGTTTTCCTGGAAGCCAGGGAGCTGTATATGAGCCCAACCCCACCCTCCCTTACATAACTGGCAGGGTTACAGTGCAAACCAAAGGCAGGATTGCACTTCATGGAGAAACGTTCTGTTCTTATTGAAGCAAAACCTTCCCAAAACTCCACTGACTGATCAGCAGTTGGTTGCTCTTCTCTGGTCTGTGCAGGTGTATTGGCTGAGGATGGGCAATATGTTTTAAAAATCGACATACTCTTGCTTTGGCATGGCTCTCTATTTCATCCACAGTAGATGAATGTTGGTTGCAAACTTTAATGTTGGTTTTTTCATGCATATTTTTCTCGTATTCTCGAACATCATCCATAGTCATATCTGTAAAAAGTTCAAAATTGTTGGCATTTTCCATTGATTCAGTGCAAACTTCATTTTCTTTTCCTAAGGAGAAGGTTCTAGGAACACAAAGTCTTTCAGCAGAAGCCAACAAAGGATTTTTTAAAAAGCAAGGAGCAACTAGCTTTATGAAAATTGCCTCATAAAGGTAGTTGTGTCAGCCAAGGAAGGTGCAGGTTAAGTCAAAGGGAGTCAGAGAACAGGAAGGAGTGGAAATTGTTTAGGAGTATCTGTGTAATGTAAAGGTAGGCAGGAAGTACTGAAGTGCAGGCCTTGGAAAGGCCAAGATCTTCTAAAGAGATTTTAGAAGATCCTTTGGAATAAAGGATAGCTACAGAAATATTATAAATATTTACTTACCTTTCAAGCACTTGCAAAAAGAATTTTTGTTATCTTTACATTGTACATCTCATAACCAGCAAAACTCTAAATGTTAGAGCCAACACCAGAGCTTCCAGAAAGGAACCCTTACACGGGTAAGTGAATTAACAGTGACTATGTTAATGTTGAATGAATGAGGAGGATTAGAAATACCCCACAAATGAGGCTGATTGCACCAGCAGGGTCACTGAGCACTGCCCAGCCTGGCTGGGGGTGGCCACCCAGCTCAGCCTGGCAGGTGCTGTGGGACACCAGGCAATGGTTACCACCTTTGGCAGGATCATCAACCACAACTCCAGCAAAAACATCAGGAGTCCAATCATTGACCTGGGACTCTTCTGAGTATTCCCATGCTTTCCACAAATCCACTGGGGAGTGAGGAGTCACAACAGGAGCAGTGTCAGAGTTTGGTCTGTTCTTTACAATGCTTTGGTAACTTCAGAGCCTTGTAAAAACAGCCATCAAGAGCATTTTAATAGCACAGTCTGCTTGCAAATGGGTGCCCCTTTGGTCATGCACTATGATCTGCTCTGGAGGCTCCCATTTTCCTCAAGTTTATGATGTGCCATTGGGATTTGCTAATTCTTGTATGGCACCACCCCTTGTTCTGTGCTGTGAGGCTCCTGCTGCATTTTATGAGGCAGCTTTTAAGGCAAGATACAACTTCAGCTGCTGTAGAGGCAGCACAATGTCATAATTCATCAGTAAAAAGAAATGCAGTCTAAAATTCTGATGAAAAGGAAACATGGAATACCCCTAACTGGTACTCTTTCAATCCTTTACTGTTATCTGGAATGAGAAACAAGCTCAGAAGCTGTGTCAGTAACATGCTGGGGTGCACTTTGCCAAGCAGAGAACATGCTCTTTATTAGTAAGTAACACTGAGAAAATCGAATTTCTTAATAATAAAGCTAAATACAGTTTAGTAAATTAAATGACAAAACCCATTCATACATACAGGGTCAGTAATAGCAACCAGTCATTAACACAACACATTGTTTATTACACTGATTGTTTCTGTTTAGCTGACTGCCATTATCTCCAAGTCTTTCTCAAAACTTTCATTTTAAAAGGTGTTAATAGACTTCCTAAATTTTTGGTTTTGATGCTAGATTATTAGATCTATTTTATTAAGCCCAGATTTTTTAGGTTTTATACTTAGGCTGATAATTAAGCTCTTAAAAATACACTATATTAGTTAGTGAAAAGGCTCACTGACAGGAAAAATCCACCAGATAATTGTATATCACAATATTTCAATTTTGTAAAGAGTATTTTTGAAAGAGAGGTTTCAGATTTAGGAGGGAAAAATCTATAGTGAAATGTTTTTGAGCTAAACCTGTGTGGTAGGTTGAACTTCATGGCTGTTCATTTGTCACCATTATCAGTAACTCTGCTAAAGTGCAGCTGACACTTTGCTCCTCACTAACATTCTCCATCTCTCACTGTAGATATTTTGGGTAGACTGGGAGCAAATTTATGGGCTCAATTTTTACATGAAGTCAGGCTGTTTTATTTAAAGTCACCAGTTTCCCTGACTTGGTACAGGAAAAAGAATGGATTGCTCCATTTTAGGTAAAAAAAGAAACAAATCTAAAATGAAAAAAAATAGCTCTGAAGATCTCATTCACTGCATATAAAATTCTCTTACTAGTTTACAGCTATCTCACTAGAAAAAGATATTTTTAGCAGCTTCAGTATTTTTATGACCATCATAACACAAGATTTTCATGCAGTATTAAATTTATAAGAAAACTGTGATTTCAAAAGCAATTTTTTCTTATTTCCAAACAACAAGCCCACTGAGTTTGTGGTTAAATTCCAGTGCAGGGCTGTAGCACCTCTGGGATGTGTTTGCAACAGTGCCTGTTCCTGAGCAATGCACAATGGCTCTAAGCTCTGATGAGGGAGGTGTCCCTCACCCATGAAATGCCCAAATTGGTGTTTCCTGAAGCTTGAGGGGGTCTAAATAAACGTTCCAAATATATTGCCCAATTCCCATGACATGTTACAGGCCTGTCTCAGAACCTGTTTTAAGAGCAGCTGTGATTATGGGTGTATCTTACAGAAAATGCTTGTAAAAGGTACAAACCCAGGGAGCTTGTCTTAGACAATGTGATGGGCTGGTTTGATATTCAAAGTACTTTGTCCTGCTGGAAGTGCCCATGTTCCCACAGCTGGCTCATGGATTCCTGACACTTTTTGCATGCAGCTGCTGCTGAATCAGACCCTGTAGGATTTATGCTTATGTACATCTTTTCTCAGAAAAGCTCCATCTTTGTTGCAATCCATATCAATAGCTTCAAACTTCCCTAAAAAGCTGGAAATGTGTTGGATCAGAGGCCTTAGGAGTCTGCAGTATGGAAATGCCTGCAGGTTCAGGCAGCTTGAAGGAGAAGCTTTATTCAAACCTGCACGAGGTTCTCCATACAGGTGACTCCTGCCTGCAGTGTGGGGTGAGGGCACTGGTGCAGGTACCCCGACATGCTGGCATGGAAAGGCATCCCTGGATGCTGCCTGCTGCTTAAATCCAGCATCTCTGGCAGTGTCCAAAGCCAGGCTGGAAGGGGCTTGGAGCAACCTGGTCTAGTGGAAGGTGTCCCTGCCCATGGAAGGGGGTGGAAGGAGATGAGCTTAATATGGTTCCATCTCCTCCATGAACAACTTTCACTAGGACCTGCTGATCCCTGAGAGCAAATGGAAACCTGCAGTGGAGAGTCTCAGTTTTGCATTAACCCTTTGGGAAGGGCTGGCTCTGGAGGACACTCACCATACCACTCATCCACCCAGGCAAACGCCTGCCGGTGACCAATCAGGAGGATGTCTCTGACCACCTGCAAGCAAGGAAAGGGTTAAAGGCCTCAGCAGCAACAAAACATTTCATCTGTGTCTTTCAACAGGACTGAAAGTGAGAAATCCTCTGACAGTTCCGTGTCTCAAAAGCCATGTGGCTCTGAAGGGCCCCTAGTCCAGCTTCACACTGGAACTGGATCTGTTGCCAACCCTGAATCATGGCTTTGACTAGCATGAGAATCCATTTGGGAATGTGTACACATTCCACTAATCTTGGCCAATTAGACATTCTGGATCTCTTCTTTTCCCTTCTCAGTTTTTCAGACATGTAGAAGGTCAATACTGTGAAAATTTCATCACTTGGCAGTTATGCTATTCATTGATTGATTTTTTAGTAGACTGATAGGAAAACGTTCCCACTATGTGTTCCTAAGGAATTCTTCACCTGACTGCTGTGTGTATGGGACCCCTGTGCACTCAGAAATACTTCAGCTCATATATGGGTCACAGCACTGAAATGTTATTGGTAGTGTTTCTCCACCTCAGGCCTAAGCAGCTCCAGGCTCTGTCCCATTTGTACCCAGAGTGAAGTCCTGGGCTCTGCTCCAGCTCTTTCAGACCTTGTGAGGGCTCTGAGCAGACTGAGCTCCCAGGCTTCTCCACAGCTGTAGCCACATTTCTGGGAGTGCTCAAGTTCTGCTTATGTGAAGGATAAGAAACAGCTCCTGTTTCACTGACCTTGTGTACAAATTGCTCTACTCTGGTTTGAAGTCCCCAGACTTCAAATTTCACAGTCACAAGTTTGTAGGAACACATAATTGGCTGATGGGTCTCTCTCCAGCCTTCTTTCAATTGGCCTCTTCCAGTTTTCTGTGACTTGAAGTATTTGGGATCCTGCAAAACAAAGAAAACGTACAGGGAAATGCAGGAGGGGAAGTTGTGTTTATCAGTTTGCTAAGGTAAAAGTATGCTAATAAACATTATGAAAAAGTAATAGGAAATTGACTTTTAAAATGCACTAGGATACCCTAAAATCCAAGGCTGGCAGTGAATCAATGGCAGCATATTCTTGGAGATGCACTGACAATCATATCATTCAGGATGTTTTCTGCTTTAAGAAAATCTGTTATTGCAAGTCATTACAGTGGAGTGCACTCCAAGGGTTATTTATGGCCTTTGAGGAAAAAAAAAAAAGGTTTCTTCAGAGCCTGCTTTTCCACTGCCCCTTGGTGTGAACTGTTTGTACTCTCCACCCGTGCCTGCCTCCTGAAATCGTGTCCAGTTGGAGCTTGGACACTCCAACACTGACCCTGACAATGCCATTTTCAGTTTTAAGTGAACTTGTTCATCCTAAGTAGGAACCCCCTGCAGTTTATCCACCTCTGGTAATAGCTGAATTATGAGCAAACACTGGGTAATCCCAGCTCTGTTTCTCTTTCAGGAACTAGGAAATCAAAAAAATAACAACATTGAAATTACAAAATAATTTTATAAATCCACTAAAGACATTAGTTCATCTTTTTAAAGTTTACTTTCATCTGTACAAGATACAATTTTATCTATGAAAGTGTTATTTTCCATATTAGTATAATTCTATTCCCCTTTATGTCCAATCCTGCTAATTATATCTTGTAAATAGAAATAATTTATGGTTAAGCACTGATCATCAGAACTTTTAAATTATATCATTTCAGAGAATTCCTAGTGGAGCTTCTACAATCTGTCCTGAAGAGTAACCAGCAGAGTTCAACTGTGTTCCTTCCCCAGTGCTGAGGTTGGGGAAGATCCTTTGTTATAAAAGCAGTTAAATATGTACTTAAATAGTGCTTAAATTATGCATTAAATGGATGACAATTAGTAGAAAAACCACAAAAAAAGATAATTACCCTGATCTTCATTTTGCTTCATTCAGTGTGAGCTCCTGTAACACCCAGATGAATGTTTCCTACTGTTTAGTTATCTCTTGGCTTCTGGTTTTACCCTGAACTGAAGCTCTGCCATTAAAGCTCTGAGGAGGTGATGGTCCTTCCTCCCTGTGAAAGTCACTGCTTTTATTGCTGACACAGGCTTTGCAAAGGGGAGACTTGGAGCTCACAGCACAATGTTAAATCACCATAAAAACAGTTCAGCATCCTCATTTATCAGAGCAACACCCCCCTGTATAGCACAGCTCATGATCACAGGCTGCTGCCAATCTTCTCACACAACAAAGCTCAACCACAGATGGATCCACACGTTTTTTTGGTTGAAAGAGTTGTTTAATAATTGATCATTGCCTGAAGCAATCAATATAATAATAATACCAATAAAAAGAAAAAGAGAAGAAGACATAATATTCAGAAAGATATAACATTCTAGTTGGAGGTTCCCTAAAAAATAAATAATTACAGAAAATATGATTTCAAATATGCCTGCAAAATATTCCAGAGTGAAATAAGAATCTCTAAAAAGGAAAATATTTTCCTGTAAGTCAGGGTCTGCTATTTCTAACATACACACAGGGTGCTGGAGTGATGGAGCCATTGCCTTGATTCAGCATTTCAGATGCACACTTTAATAATTCTGAGTGTTGTATTTTACAATCCTCCAGAGATAACCAGATCTATAATGGAATAACTTCAGTGCAGTCCAAAGGGATTTAATGTAATCAATTTGAGTCGGTATCAAATACCAAGAAATTCCAACTGCAAATGAAATAATGAATAACTGCCCTGCACTGCTGCTCAGCCCCAGGTTTTATGGCTTGGGTCTGGTTTGCTTTGGTGGGTTTAACCCAGCAGACACAGAGTGGGAATCACTGTGAGCTTGGCAGCCCACAAATCACCCACTGACTGCAATGCAACTGATCCATGACTTCACTCCTGGGTGCAAATTCCCTTAGCAGCACCCAGAGATGGCCCCTCTGTCAATCCTGTCCCTTTTTCTTGAAGGACACGAGGATTAGTCACAAATTGGCTGCAGAGCTCCATGGGAAGAGCCAGCCAGTGATGGACAGGACGGGCAACTCACATCAAACAGCTCAGGGAAATTCCTGCCTCTCTGGAAACATTGTATAGTGACACTATCAAACTGCAGGCTGGTGAATGGAAGCCAGAGCTCAGAGGAACAGATTTCCAGCCTGCTGTATGAAATATCAAGGTGTTAAAGACTTTCCTGAGTGCTTGCTGAGGGAGCTGAGACTCAAAGGCTGCACCAGAGCCAAGCAGGGGGATGTGAGGCACACGGTGACATTGGGCAAAGTCAACTTGAGAATTCAATGTCTGGGCCATCAACTCAAAGGGCACCAATGTCTGACAGAGGCAAGCTGCTGTAAGGAAAACAAATATCCCTGGGCTTTAACCCAGCCACTAAAAAATTACATGTTTAATGACATCTTGACTGTTTTACAAAGACAGAAATTCTGTCTCAGCAATTGCTTGTGCTACACATCATACAAGGAAGTCTTTAGGGGAAGAATCTCTATATTCACCTCTGTATTTTTACACCTTTCCTGGGCCTCTGCTATTGACCATAGCCATGGGCAGCAGGCCACGCCAGAGGGACTTTGGTGGGACCAGAACTGCTCATCTTCAATGCCTGATCCAAAGCCTATTGAAATAATGACAACTTGGACAAGAATGATTTTGTGTGCCTAACTCACGGGTTCAAATTGCCAGATTAGGACTCACAACCTGGAATTCTTTCTGCAATTAGGCACATAAGGTCCTTCTATAACCAAAAATGAAAAAATGAACCAGGGCTGATAATTTTCCATTAAAAGCAAACAGAAATGATATTGGTACCCAGCACTGCTTCTCTCTGCATCACTCATGGCACATGTGCTTGAGGCTTTTCTTCCTGTGACTAGAAACTGGCCAAGCTGAACTTTGCTCTGACACCACTTGTATGTTATTATTTAGGTAATTAATTTTGTGTGTTCCTTATTTTTGCCTTTAGACATCCACGCCTTTCTTCCTAGAGAAGGCATCATCCAAAGAATACTGTGTCTATTCACTATTTTCCCCTTGATTTATCTACTGGCAAAATCCTCAATCTGTTTTAAATGTAATGGCATAGCTAAAATCTTTTTGTTTAAATAACCTTCTTGTCCTTTTATCAGACACAATTTATTAGGAAAGCCCATCTGGCAAATCCTTTTGCTAGAGGAGCAAAACCTACCCTGTATTTGCAATACATTATTGCCAGGTGCAGAGTGATTTAAAAATAGCACTTCTGCCAACAGAGCAGAAACATCATAACCCGTGAGCTGGGCTTAGTTGAGAATAGAATGTAAAATTACAATGAAATAAAAGCCTTTGTATGTGGGATATGGATTCAAACGTAGCACTCTCCCAAGGTTTATTACTCGGACCACAAGTCAATGTGGTTATTGATGGAGCCTTATTATTTATCATTTAGCATTTATTTACTTAACTTTCCTCACGGACGTCACGGGCATCAGACATGGAATGGTAACACCCTTTCCAGGAAGCAAACACAGCACTGGGCCCTTGCAATGCCTTTTCACAATTAATTCTGACCTGGTACTTTGTACTCAGAGTTAAATAATGAAATGCATTTATTGTTCACAGAAAACCTCAAATCTGCCCAACACACGTGCCCTCCCCTCTGCCATGGTAGCAGGCCTGACTGGGAGCTGCCACTCCCCCCTGGAGCTGGCAGCAGCTCCTCGTGTGCTGGGAGCCTGCACGGGGCACCTTGGCAGCCTTGTCCCCCCCTGGCCTCCCCTGCTGCTTGTGTGGCCATTCCAGCACGGGCAAAGGGCCCCAGGCTGAACCTGCTGCCAGAGATGAAGGTGCACCCTGCTTGTGCCACACATCCTGATCTCTCCCTGGAAGTACCCAGATGTCCCTGAAACAGATCCTTCCTGCTTTTTAATGCTTGGATTAATTTTTTTCAGACTCCTACAGCAATATCATGGTGCTTTTGAAGTGCAATCATTTTTTTCCCTCTTTATGCTGAAGACCATTTTGTTTGATCTTGAATTTCAGAACCAATGATGGGTTTAATACTTGTCATCTGGCATTTCAGCATCAGCTGTAGCTGCTAAGTTTTGGATTTCAGCTTTCATAGCCAGGGCTCAGGAAAGATTTATTGATGTAAAGATGCTACCACAGACATGTATGCAGAGTCATTTTTTAAGGACTTTTAAAAAAAAATTCATTAAGTGGTATTTTCTGGAAGATCCAGCTAAATACTTAAGAACTGTAAATATTGGGACAGTTCTGAGGTGTTAAAATATGCTAATCCAGCCAGCCTTTATGTAAACTGCCATGCTAAGTGAGTAAGGAAAAGGAAATGTTCATACTTTTTCATATCCTTCACTGAACTCCTGTTCAGTGAACCACACTCACCAGGGGGCTGAGGCAGCTGGATGATTTCAGCTGCCATCATTTAGTGATGTGACACAAGTTTTGTTACTCTGAAAGCACTCGGACAGGCGTAACAAGGACCTATCCCAGAGCAGCTGTGCCAAAGGAGAGAATCCAGCAATGGAAGAAAACTGCATGGAATCTGTTTAGAAGCAGCCTGAGAAGTTTATTCCACTTGTCCAGCCCTCCCTTGCTCTGTTATAAACAGGAAATGAAACATTGTTAATTCTGAGAACTTGAAAATGTTTGCAGCATTTTGCTCAGTAGCTCACAGCTACAGTAAATGTTTCATTCCATGAATGATTCACTGGAGGCCCTCACTCCTCAGCATAGCTCAGCTTTGTTCTTTTCTACATTTCAGACAAATATATCTGTCTATATAGCTGGTGATACATATTCATTGGAGCTAAAGTCACCAGGCAATGACTTCACAAAATGTGCAACTACTCTTACCTGGCTGGTCCATTCTCTGTACAGAGACACAAAGTTCTGTACTCAATGCAATATGTACATCCAGATTTGGAAACACACGTGGCTCCTTACAGACAAACAGGCAAGCTTGTTAGCTGGGATCTAGAATCAACCTTTCTCCATTTGGAACATCACATTTAAAACACATTCAGCACTTCTTAAAACTTAAAGGATTAGACCTATGCTCGTAAAAAAGCCCTGTATTTAGAATGTGGCTACTTCAAATGGAGTTTGTAGATGGTCATGAAGTTAAAGGGAGGTCACCTGCTTTGGGGTACCTGAATTGCTGCAGCTTCACCTCCTGCAGCCTTCCACAAAGGCAGGAACCAGCTCAGCCCCACGATAGAACTGGACTCTGTAAGTGTTTGTAAAAGCTCACAAAACTGTCTTCTGCTTCACTGTTGGCCTGGTGATTTCAGTCCCTCTGTGCACACTGCCAGGTAAGCCCTCCATCCTTAAGGGAATCCCAATCACTTGGGGGATTCTGTTCAAGAGATCCCTCAGTATTACTGCTAGAGGCTCCCTTAAAGTGTCCTGCAATGAAGCAACAGCTCTCCTTAAGCCTCCAGCTAACTGGATTCTTCACTTTTCAATTTTAGTTAATATTTAGAAGGAGAGAAAAGCAAATATACACAAAGTTGAATTCAATCATTTTCCCTTCAGCCAGGACATTTTTGTGGAACACATTTCCTCTCTCAGCACCATGAGAATGAGCTGTTCAACTCAAATGGAATATTATATGTTCAAGGATTATTTATATATTTTGTCTTTTTATGTGTGAATCACTATTATGGAAATGAAAAAGGAATCTGTTTTTAAGATTCATGTCAGGACAACTGAAAAACTTCTTTTTAGATCATAGGTGGGAGGACACAGTGGCTCTGTCCTTCTACCATCAGGCTCATAAGTCCCAGCCCAGAGCAAGCAGAGGAAGTAGTGTATGAAGGCTTTAAATGATTTAAGCCACTCTCTGGCATGTGGCTAATAATGACATTTGCTGTTAAATCTGAAGTATATTTTTAATTGAAGAGGAATGTGCTTTTGTCAGGATGTAAAGAAAACGAAATCTCATTTCTAGAAGCTGCCAAACATGCTGACCCTGATAAAGAACTTGCTTTATTTTAAGCCTGAGAAAGAGCCACTGAAATGAAGAGATTACTGACATGCCTGAAGTTAAAATTGTTCTCACTGGTCTTTCTGGATGGGAGTCAGGACATTTATCCTGTGGGATCTAATTGTTAAATCCTGAGGATTGCACTTCCCTTTTAATCTTTAAACTTAGTATCAGTTCAGATTACACAATCTAAAAGCAACCAAATTGTTGTTATTAATGCCACTAAAATACATTTCAAAAGCTTACACTAACTGGGTTTATCTGGAGCTGCTATTTGGGAAACACAAACCCTTTCTCATTTGCATAGAATTACTGTTCTGATTGAAAACAGAGGGAAATTACATTTATGAACATTAAAAATCTTTTTATTTTTATATTTAGTCTCTAAATTATGTAAAAGGCCTCATCAGAAATGGGAATTTGGCTTCATGTTCATCATACAGTAGCATAAGAACCCCATAGTTTGTAAACGTTGGAAGAGCCACTATTTTCAACTCTAATTAATTCACTATCAATTACAGCACATGCACAGTTAAATACTAAAGGTATTCTTACAGCCCTGTACGAATTCTGAAAAAGAATTTGGTAGTCAACAGAAAAATCATCCATCAGAACAGAAAAAAACAACAGATGCTGGGCTATTTTTGTTGTTTAAACCCATATAAAATTCCATTTTGCTTGGAATCAGGTCTTTAGATTTGTCTTTGAAATAGCAACACAAAGACCCTGAAATGCTTTTCTCCTTTAAGATGAGCCTGTTTTTCTGTGTCAGGAGATTAATCATAGGGAAATTATGCTTAATAGTTGGCTATTAAAAATGAGCAGGAAAGTTGCAAAACATTGTGTTTATCATTTCTGAAGTTCAGAGATTGAGATGAAAATTCTCACAGGATTTCTTTAAAGTACAGTCAAATGCTGACCCATTCCATTATCAGCTCATTCCTAAATGGAGCAAAAAGCCATGGAGCTCAGATAAGATGATGGGACCAATAAGCTGTTTCATGAGGTGTTATATAATTTTTGGTACTAAACAGATGGGTTTCATTACCTAAGGAAAGTAATAAAATTACTTCTCATTCTACTGTAGGCTCAGTTTTGGTTTATGACCCGTATAACATTCAAAATAGGATCTATATAAATGGAAGATAACAAGTACTTGACTTTTTTAGTCTGAAAATCATGTCCCCTATAGTATAGAAATATATTCCTTGGCAAGTCCTCACTTTCTATCCTAAAAATGATTATGTAGTCTCGTTTTAGATAGTTAAACAGCTGCCATACTCACTGCCAGCTATGAATATAGACTTGGCTCCAGAGGCAAATCATATCTCCAAAATTAAATGCGAGCATAGATCTGATCATTCCTCTCTAGCTGCTTGTTGTGAACCGTCATTTATCAACTCTGAGATTAAAACATTGAGACCTCATCCTCATTTGCATGGTGGCTGCTGATTTCAAACAGTGAATTGCATTGACCTAGAAGAAGCACGCTCTTCAGAGATGTGCTCCATCAAATACACATGGGAGCAATTTCCCAGGGAATTTTCAGAGTGACTCTGCCTGCTGCCATTGATGCTTTTTGGCAGATCTGCTGCAGTCTGCAGTGTGCTCCAGTCCCTCTTGGTCTTGTGTCATTGTTCCCTTCAAGCAATTGTGCTTCAGCCCCCTGTCACTGCAGCACCTCTGTCCTTTGCTGGGCTTGGGCCCTTTGCAGGACTCACTGTCCAGGGTGGGATGCAGGAAAGGACAGCAGGGGTGTTTAAAAGTGCTCAGATGGCAAACTCTTCACCGAGCTTTATAATGCAAAGGAAAGGCCTTTTTTAGTTTGGACAAATTCAGCTGAATATCAAAGGTCTGGTACAGGATGTGTTCTGATAAGGGTAGGAAAGCATTTCAAAGAATGATCTGCAAAAGAAAGCGTTGGGCATTCTAGACAGAGAGGCTGCTGCCTGCTTCCCCTCTGACCAAACACTGTTGAAATATTACTGACCAGCAAGATTTTACACAAAAATCAAATGGTTTTGATTCCTGTCCCTGCTCTTCCCTTCACCAGTTTGCAGCCAAGCTGCCTCTTACCTCTGATTCCTTGTAATAGCGCTCGGGAATCTCATCGCTGGCAATATCAATAAAGCAGACTTCTCGCTCCAGATCTTTAGCTTCTTTGTCAAAAATCTGCAAGAGTGAAAGAAATGCAAGGCTCTTTCAGAACAACACCCCCACAAAATCCACCTGGAATAACTGTTACAAGCAGTTTCAATGACTTGTGCAGCAGAATGTATTTCAGGCGTGTGCCTGAACAGCTTTGTGTAAAATACTCGAGTTTTTGCAGGAACACGGTCACGTTCTCCACCCTACTGCTCACAATGTGTTCAGCACTTCCTGCTCCCACTGCTGTTCTTCCTTGGATATTTTTGGAATGGAGACTTTGATTCCAAGCAGTAAAGTCAACAATTTGGATTAGTTTTACTGTATTGTCCAATCTTTGTACTGGAGTCTGTCACTGTGTAAAAAGCCTGACTCTCCAGGCTCGGGGGGTTTTCACCCTCTGAGGATTGCAGCAATGTGCAGGTGTTTGCTGGGAACAGCCAGCCTGAACTGTTGTTACACTGAGAACCAAAATTTTGGTTGAACTGCCTCAGTGGAAGCTGCAAGCTTCTCCAACACACCCGTGCACACACATTTCAATCCTTTAGGACCTCGTTTGGAACAGCAAGCCTCCTGTTCTATGCAAGGCAAACGATGGCGATGTTTTGAAAATCCAGGTCATTTGCAGCAGGAGCGCAGTATCCTTCTGTGCCTGTGTCCATAATTGAATTATTTAGGCATCTCAGTGACCCATGTGACTTACACTGTGTCTGCAATACATTTCCCTCATGATTCTGAGACTTGGAAACAGTGCTGAGCTAAAAGGCCACCATGAATTAGTGCCATGAAATTCAGGGAAGTTGTGCATCCACTGTCAGGCTCAGTAATAAGCTCACAATGTGCTTTTTCCTTTGGGGCACAATGTTCTATAGCTGACATTTCCAGGAAGCAAAAATATTTTTGTTTTCATTTTTTTCTTTTTTTTTTTTTTTTAATAAGTGCAGTGAATGCTCTCTTGATTTAATTAAATTCTAGAGGAGCAGTTAAAAATACAAAACACCAGCAACTCTTTAGTAAAATAAATGCTACTTCATTATTTCTGAAAGCATTGGGGCTGCCCATTTAAAGCATTCAAAAAGAGCAATGGACTCCAGTGAACACAGGAACCAGCTGGTAGGAAGAACATTGCTCAGGAAATCATCTTTCAAATACAAGAAAAGCTGAAGTTTGACTCTACAATTTTAACTTGTCTTGGTAGTGAATAAAACAGGCAGCACTGAATGCTCACTGAGCTGGATGTAACATGTTCACACATCTGAAACTGCAGAAGAACTGTGAAACTCCAGCCTGGTTTTATTATTTGTATTATTATCCTTCTCCAATCGTTGTTTTGCAAAAAAATGATGTTGATAATTTGAACAAATTGGAACTGGGAAGCTCTTCTCCTGTAGTGTTCCTTCTCTGAATTGGGTACATTGATATAAATCACTTCTGTGTTTATATATATAATATAGGTCGCCTTTTATGAGCTTCCTCGCTTGCTTTTGTCCTGAACAAATTCAGAAATACAGAGCAGCCCCTGATGAAATCAGCTGAACTATTTCAGGAACAAGATGTATTTCATCATAATCTCTCTAAAATAATGGAAATTGCACTTAAATGGACATTACCAGGTCAGCTGAGGCTTTGAATCTGTCCATGGTTTAGGTACAAGCCCCATAAATTCAAGCACATGCAAATCTCTGCCCATTTGCAAGGACCTAAATGGAGATTATTACCCATTATCTTATCCAAATAAATGTGCCCTGCTCTGTCCCAGGCTTGATCCACATATTTCACCTCATATGAAAATAGTTCTAAATTCCTTTTCTCCCTTTAAAATGCTCTGATGGAAGTGGGGATGACAGATTCCTTTGCCAATCTGTCAAAACCAGGAGGAATTTTTCAACCATTTCAACGATGCCTTATTTGCTGCCGAGGCTGTCTCTGACCATTTCCTTGATTCTGGAAGCTTGCTGAACGACATTATCACTTCCCTTTGCCAGCAGAACTTGTTGTCTAATCATTTATGCTTCTCTCTTTCTCAGATTGTCCTCACAAGATTTGCAGCTAGAGATTTAATCTTCTCATTCTATCAGCAGTCGAAAATAAGAAGTCATTAGAGAACAAGGCTGATTTCTTTTTAGCTCTAATTCTCTTATTGCCTCTCCTAACCACTGGATCTTGGATTGCCTGAAACCCTGTAGGGAGGATGGGTTTATTGTGGTTGGGATCAAAGAGACTAAAGAAACTTAAAAATTTTAAAGGAAAAGATTAAAGGCCACAAAAAGAAGCATAAGGCTCCCAATCTGTGCAACTGTATTTGCAAATGTGCAGAAACTGAATGGTGAGAACAATCTGTATCCTTAAGATGATGATGTAGAAAGACAGAATATTAAATATTATATTGGAAAGAACTGGACAGGCTTTTCATTTGGAATCCAAGTAATAAATTGAGATTAAATTAAACAATCAAATGGAAAACAAAGAGCAACATTCAGACTGAAGTGGCCTTTTTGCAATGGGTTTTGGTTTTATTTTGGGGGGAGTAATGTGACAGCTTTTTTACAACAAGTATTTATGTACCTCCCCTTCCTGAGAGGAATGAAAATGCAACACTATTTAGACTACATCACCCACAGAATGACAGAAAGTGGGAGAAAGGTTTCCACTGAGTCTTCTTTGAACTGTCAATGATTTCCTCTGGTGAAAATTTAAAAAAAACAAACCAAAAACCAACCAAAAAACCCAAAACAACTAAAAAATCAACCAACCAACCAACCAACCAACCAACCAACCAATGTCAAACCCACTAGAAACCAAAAGCAAAGTACACAACCCCCCCAGGCAGGTGATTCCAGAATCTCAAGAAAGACAGCTCATACAGGATACTGCAGAAATGCAAGTCCTGGTGAACTTAAATTTCATTCTTTTGTTTCCCTCCTGCCCTACAAGGACATGTCCTGGCACATCCTTTGCTAGCACCTTCCCTTCTCCTGGGAGCCACAGTCAGAACAGAAAGTCAGGGTAGGATATGATGGGAAATTTGATATCCTTTTTTCTACAAGAAATGTTTCCTTTCCCCCCCCTCCCCCCCATTTTTTTTTCTATTTCCAGGCTAAGTTGCTGGCTTCAGTTTTATTCAGATGTAGTTAATCTAAAATGTAACTTTTATGGCCAATCTCCACAGCTAACCTGGGTTGGATAGAAGCAGCATAAAGCCAGTTTCTGCTGAAAGCACTGATTCCATCCACACTGGCAAAGTCCTCACTCATCTGCACCACCAGGACTCCGAGGGTCACATCTGTGCCTCTGGCTTGGCTTTGTTTCATAATACATGATTCTGTCTTGTGATGTTTGTTTTCCATGTTCAAGAGCAAAGGAGCCATCCAAGGGATTACCAGCTGGAAAAGTGTTTGGCTCTGTCATTATCACAAAATGCTCTTTCCCAGCCTAAACATGAGGAGTTGGTGGTCAGAAGGCTGCAAAGAGACAGCTAATTCGTGGCAGGGCTGTAATTTGGTAAGGACTGCAAGAATAATCCTTTTCTTCCATTAGAAAAATGCACAAAATATACTCTGCACCTTGAAATTCTCATCCCTGCAGATTGCCATGGTGAGGACCACTGGCTGCTCTCCAGTGTGTTGCTGCACACCTTGAGCAGGTTGGTTGTATCACCTGGAGCTCTCATTTTTGTAAAGGAAAACTCCAACTCAGAACTCGACCCATGGAGTTTATTCAGTGTGTAACTTTTCAGTAAGTCATGCTCCAACCTCAGCTACTTCCAAATTCCCTAATTTCCTTTTGAGATTTATTTGGGCAGAGATTACAGGAATTGACCAATTTCAAACCTGTTCATGGGATAAAACTATTTATGTGGACATGCATAATTGGAAGCAATTTTTCTAGGGAAAAAGGTTGTATCTCTCATTGAGAAGAGAAAATTTGTCTCCCTGAGCTGGCTGGGAATATCCCTGTGTGCCACAGAGTGGGAGAGGCAGTTCCATATTTATCTGCAGCCTTGCTCCCTGCTCCTTTTGATCCCCATGTCACGACTCCCCTGTTATTCCATCTCTTATAAAATATCTCATTAGGATTTGTACTTTCTGGACAGAGAACTGGATTTTTATGTAATGATCTCAAAGTAGCTGTGCTTCCAAGACTGCAATAGACTATCTATAATATTTACTGGGATTAGTTTTTTTAAGTCACATTTAGTTCAAGTGCCAGATTTACTGACTAACTTCAGTAGTTCATTTAGAAAAATCAAAAGTAGAGGCACAACCCTATCACTTGTTCACACTCTGTCAATGTGGGCCTTGTCATATGCTCTGTGATAGCCATATGTGCTCGGGACATACGATCTGCACTTCAACAAACAGAGCTCTTCCCTCAGGAGGAATTTTGGAATAGATCTTCCCCTGGTTTGCCTTTATCTTTATAGGCTTCTTAAAGTGGGGAAGAGCATCACAAAATCATGATTTTTTTCATTGCAAATGCAAAAAATTATGGGATGCTCAGTACCACCATACAGGAAAAGTCCAGGTGCAAAAAATCACCCTCAAAGTGTCCCTTGTTTTGACTTTGTTGTATTTTGAGTGATGCCCAGGAATGCTTTTGACAGTTTCCAGAATGAGATCCTGTGGTGCAGCGAGGCTAAACCAGGGCACAGCTGAATCCTTTTCAGCTGAAATCAGTGTTTCATGGCAGTTACCTTAAATAGTGAATCTACATTTAATTTCTATGTGCTATATTCAAGTTTGTTACAACCTAGTTCCACATTACTAAGATAGGAGACAAAAATAGAGAAAAAAACACCCTAAACTCAACCAAATTAGAAATGGATTTTCTTGTTAGCTGCCATACCTAAAATTTATTTTACTTTAGTATCATAATCAAGATCCAGCCACTGAGTTTACCAGAGAAAAATGTTATGCTACAAAGAGCGAGACACTCTAAGTTTTACATACAGTGAATTTTTGTTATTGACAACCTTTGAATTATTTGACAAGCTGTACTTTTTTTGCTTTCCCCAGACAGCATCAGATGGCAAAAAATTACTGCCCAAATATCAGCAGCAATTAATTCTGTGACTAAGAAACAAAACAAAACAAAACCAAACAACAGAAATCAGTCAAACAAAATGATCCTTGTGCCACAAATTGAATGTCTCTGTGATTCAGTGATTTGCTTGAGCAGTGTCTGTCCCCACTCTGCCTTTCCTGAACCTTCAGCTGCTTTGCAGACATTATCCCCAGTACCAGAGAGTGACAAGCAGGGACAGTGTGGTGCTGCCATGTGTGACATGGCTGGGCATTGATCACAGCAGCCACTGCAGCCATATGGTGGCTCCCTGTAATCAACACAGCTGATTGGAATGCACAGTTGGTGCAATCTCTGCTAAAAGGAAAAAACCAAAATGTGTGTCTGCAGTGCACACATTGTAAGAGATAGGAAGAAAAGGAGATGGGAGTGAAGTGAGAACAAGAAGACAGTTTGACTAAACGAGTCCTTTGTGACACAAATACTGCCCAGTCAATGGACTGTTGAGAGAAAATACCTGTCCAAATAAAAAAAGACCTTAAGGAAGTGTTCTCATGGAAAGCACACAACCAGTTTATTGACACACAAGCAGTAACTCCTACACCCCTGCCCAGATTTCTACCATTTCATTCAGTAGATACCTGCAAGAATTCTCTTGGATGTCCTTTATGTTTTTAATATTCAAAATACAGACTTTATCTACCCATATTCAAACTCCAAAGGTGCTAGTTTTCCTCTGGGAGGAGGGTGTGATTCCTGTGCCCTTTTGCACAGCTCTGCACCCACTGAGGCTGGTGGCTGTAGGCCCCTGCACTTCCCCCTGCCCAGCACTGCCCAATGCCAGCCTGACTGATGGAAGCAGCTCAGGATACAAAGGGAAGCAGTATTTTCATGGACTCTACAGATGCCACCTCCTGTGTCATTTATATTTCACAAAACATTCTCATTTAAAAAAATTCCATTACGTAATTTCAAATAAATAAAAATGAAAATAAAATTTCTCTTTAAGAAAGTGACTTTTAATTTAAAAGATCTGCAGGAGGAAACACTGACTGGCCTGATTCACTGGTTCAGTCTCTGACAGTGTTAATGAAGCTGTAAAGCTGCAAGGTAGCAGGGACAATATTTGATGTACTCACATGTTCATCCAACACTGGCTCTGTTTTCCTAAGAATAGAGTTGCCATGGAACATCTACATGGGATACATCAAAATCAGCTTCTCTGAGCACTGAAATCACAGCTCAGTGGATTTATGGTTCTGCACTACTACACAAGGCCACCTAAATAAAGACATTTATTGTCCATTCTTCTTTCTGTCAGGGTTTTTATTTGTGCAAATCAACTGCAAACTTTAATAGATTGGAACAAGAATGCTTTAACACATTTAAAACAGCTAAAAATGATAATGAAGTCTAAGACATAGAAAACTCAGGCTCCAGAGCAGATCCCATCTTTCAGTAGTATCACTATTATATTCTATCATGCCAAATGGGAGGAAAAACCAGTAGGAACTTTGCATCAAGATATGTTAGGTAGAATTATACCAGAAAACACAACATGTTAAATAAAATAATTCTAATAACATCCCAGCCTACCAAATGACAGGAACCCAAGACCATTGCTTTCTTCCAAGGATCAGTGGAATTAGTTTTAGTATCCTCATGGCTAAGTACTGCTTTTCACCATCAATATCTGCATTTTTCAGATATTATGGAAATGAAGAATAGATCAGAGTGCAAAGATTTCAAAAAACCTGTGTGATCTAAAAAAATACATTGAGAAATAGCTGAGTTAAAATCAGATTTGTATTATTGCCCTCATTAGTGTAACATTAATATTCATTCAGTCTATTTTGCATTACAACTGCAAAATTTACACAAGTATTTTTTGGATTAATTATTTCTTTGTCAGACAAGGCTGATATGAAGGAAAAGACAGTGTATCTATGGAAAGCTATAGCAATGGGTGCTCTGCTTCCTGTTGTTTTCTACCCAGACAAACAGCAACATTTAATCTAAACTCTGCCTGACTCAAAGGAGAAATGCACTTTGCAAGTTCTTAAGGGAAGTTTAAGTCTGCCCATTGAGTAATGGAAAAGAGGTTGACTCCTCGTTCCAAGGTGTTTGGATTAACAGAAGCCTCTCCATATTTAGGAACCTTCCAGCCTTTCAGTGCTGTACCAGCCATGTCTGTGGTCCCAGGTAAGGTCATGGGAGCACAAAAATGTAGATCTTCCATTGGTTTATTGTGTTCACACCAGGAACAGCACAGCTCTCAGAATTACGAAATCAGGGAAATTAGGGCTGGAGTGCAACCCTCTAATTCAGCTGCTCTTTCTCCTCCTCAGTTCAAGTAGGGGTCAGTAAAAGCTCTTAATCTAGGCAAACACTGGCTTAGTCTGTGACTCAGGTGCTGCAATAGAAAGTTAATATGATATTACCCTGCTGGCACTCCAGCAGAAATGACGTTGGAAGAGCTGGATTCAAGCAGAATAGAGTTTCTTTGATTTACATCACTGGAGTATCCCACCTCTGTGCCACTTTCATCTGAATTCCCTGGCTGGATACTGTTCAGGGCTTGATTCACAGCATTTTAGCCACAAGCTGACACACTGAAAGAATTCACTCTGCTTAAATAGCTTCAGCTCTTCCTCTGTCAGACAGCAGCCCAGATCATGTCTGCTCACTGCTGACATTATAAAGCACCAGAAAATTAGTCTGCACCCTCCCAAAACCCAAGGTGTGGGCTTGCTCTGAATTAAAGTGCTGCCAAAAAGCAAAAGTGAATGTTAAAAGGTGCATAAATTACACAATGTTCATCTAGCTGGTAATGTAATCCACTTCTTTTTAACTCACTAACTGATCTGGCTTAGAGCAGCAGCGACTGTGAGTGCTTGGTATCTGGTGGTTAATAGATGATCCCTGTCAGGTTCCCAGTGGGAAAGTGTCTGCATGCCAAAAGCATTATTCCAAATTCCACCTTGTTCTTGTCTATGTAATTATTCTGCCATAAGCAGTGCAACAGCTGTCAGCCTCCTGAACAGACAGCCTCAGGGGGCTGAGGGAAATGTACCTCCCACCTGGAGAACACATCACACCTTCCTCTTGCCAAGGCTGCTGGAGGGACACCTCAAAGCACTGGAAGGCTGTGCTCAGACCCCTTAACATCTGCTTGACTGCCTTCTCAAGGATGAGTTCAAATACCCTGTCATTGGGTCTCTCTTTCACAGATCAAATTTCCAGCCATTCTAACCTTTATTTCACACCTACAAGTAACTTCTTCCCAAAAGTCTGCAGCCAATGCATACCAAAATGAAACAGGGAGAAACATATTTGTGTAGGAACCCAAGGGTTCAATCTTTACAAGCTGGGCTTTATTGAAAGTTTTGTTTGTTTGTTTATTGTTTTTGCAAGGTATATGACTCTGCTTTGCTCTCTGCACAAAAAAGTCTGACTGAAACCTGCCTTCTGCTCCTGAGCCTCTCTGATCAGCAGCTGCTGGCTACTCACTCACCCTTCCTCTAAAGAGGATTTTACATAGTTAATTGTCCTCATCTCTAAGCTCTAATTCTGAAAATGTTTAACTTTGGGTAAGTGACTGCCAACAACATCACCTAAGTGCACAGCCATTGTTCCCCGGAAGCTGCTTACTGAGATCTCTCATCTCTGACCATTGTTTGGTTTCCTGTTTGTTCTTCCTGACACCTCCTTGGAATTCAACCCCCTTTATTCAGAGATAATAATGCGAAACACAGAAAGTGGGATACAAGCACACCAAAAGAACCCCAGCCATCTTTTCTTTACTTTCCATAGATGTTCAGTGACTAAATTCACAAATGTAAATGATGTTTTGTTTAGAGAAGGAACAAATAGAATGGAAGAGGCAGAAAGGAAGGTGCACACACAGGTCTTTTATCTCCTGGTTCTTCCGAGGTAACTCCTCTGCAGCTGCTCACCAGGACACCCAGGGAGGGGCAAAGGCACAAATCTGGGGCCTTTTCCCCAAACTGAGAGACCTCCAGGCCCCAGACACAGACTGTGGGTAACAAAGAGGATTAAATCAACTTTTGCACAAGGTGTCATACTTACACTGTCATTGCTTCCTTTGTTGTCCTCATATTTTGTCTCTATATGAATGGAGAATTTAGGCAAAAATGAACACTGCAACAAAAGAAAAGTATGTTTAACACAAGAAATATGCCTTGCTTCATCAGCTGACATTCAGTACATCCCTTTTGGTATCACCTTTCTTATTTTTTTCAGATTACTTCAAGAAAAAGAATATATCTTCACAGAACGTAAACCTGAAAAGTTTGATGATTTTGGAGGGATCCAGAGATTCTATCTAAAAGCTGAAAATTATAATGAAGATATAAATAAATCAGTATAAGCAGTCTGGAATAATTAGATGCAATGATTTGCATGCTCACTATGCCCAGGAGTATGAATGTCCTGAATGTCTTGTTAGAAATTAAATTCACTAAGATCTTCAGAGCAACTCGATATCCCTCATCATAGAGGTCTGTCTCTCATAGAGAAAAACCCAAGGACACTTCACCAGATGCAGGTCCTGACCAAACAAACAGCAATGCTTTCATATGTGAGGGCTTTTTCTTAATTTTCAGTGAGAAATTAATTTTAGCATAATTTCCTATTAATGAATTTAAGCTGGATTATGAGCCCCTGTGAAAATTCCTTTATACTAAATCCACATAAATAATGCCAAATAATGCCAATAATAATAACAATAATAATGCCAAAATTATTATTATTAATCATAATAATAATAAAGCAAAAAAAATACACCAAAGTTTTTCTGTTAAAGATAAATATTCTATATTTACATGGGAATAAATTTATTTTTCTGAGGATTGCTTAGCTTAGTTGGCTTACAAAGACTAGAATTTGTGATACTAGGAAACATAATCCCATCATAATAAATACTTCAAATATATTTTATTTATCATTTCACAGTTGTTCTTCTGAAGGAAGTTTTCAGACAGGCAGATAGAGCAGCTGTCTAACCAGCTCTAAATGACACTAGTTCAGCATCTTTCCTGTTAGTCACCGAGGCTTTCCTTGCATTAACTGCCAGCTCCTTGTGTGATGCATCACTAATCCCCTGTGGCAAATGACTCCCTCTCCCGGGCTGTACACACAGGTTTTACAATGAGGATGTTTGGATGCCTCAGTGTTCACCCTGCTGCTGGTCCAAGTTCAGGCTTGAAAACGTTCAGAGAGTTTCTAAGGGAGGGGCTGGTGTGTAAGGGAAGAGGGCATTTAGGAGCTCGGTGTAGTGCAACAACTGAAATGAGAAGGCAGCTCCTTGGAGACTGCAGCAAATGCATCCTTCCTTCAGTGGGTATCACCCAACAAGTCATTGCTCAGTCTGCTTCTGATAACAGGATATCCACTAGCAATAAGCACATCTAGAATCAATCCTTGCTGAGAAAACAAGCCAGGCAGATTCCTCAAAATAAGGTTCTGGTGCCATGAAAGGCAAAAACACCCTTCGTGCTGTTGATCTGAAGCACAGCTGCAGTTTCAGAGGGAATTATGAATAAAGCCAAACTCTAGATTTCCCTTGTACCTTGGTATTAAAGAAATGCCTGTCCAGAGGCTGCCAGCAATGAGTCAGGTCATGACACCAAATGTCACCCTTGCAGTACTGAATGTGAGGCTGCATTGGGCTGCCTGTAGCAGCTCAGCAAGCCACAGCTTGAATCAAGTTGTTGATTCCTGTGACCCAGAATCTCAACTCCAGCTAAAACAAGAGATCGTCTAACCTTGTATTTCAAAAAGAAACATTAAGAAAAGACCAAGGATCCTTAGAATAGCATAGAAGAATGGTGCCATTTACCTCAAGCCACCTCATTAGAGAGCCACTTTCTGTACAGCCACCCACAGGCAGCCTCCCTGTGTGTTTAGTATGAAGGAGAGAACTGTAACAACCTAATTTGAGATTATAAATGGTAACATGGGCTTACCCCAAATGAAAATTCAAATCCACCAGAAAGTCCTCCACCGCACAAATCTCTCTCAGAAACTCCACTGGCTGGCAAGCACTGCTCCAGCAGCTATGGGGGGTCTCACTGCCTTACAGGAACACTTAGCAGGGTCCAAATTTTTGAACATTTCACAGAATGTGTCTCATGATTCATCAGCTGCACTCTGACTAATTGGCATAGGGCTCTGGCAGAACCAGAAAACTGTTCATGCATCATTCAAAAGACTATTATTCATTGTGCAAAAAGTTGGGGTTTTTCCCCTCAACTGGCCGCGTATTTACTTAACTGGGGATTAAAATTGTTATGCAACAGTCAGAATCAAACTGGGGAGTGAATAGTAGGCAATAAACCTTTTAGGAGATTCTTATTTTCTTCTGAGCACCACTCCCTTTCTGCTCTGCCTCCTCTGGGCCCTGTGTTCTTCCGACGCTGACCTGGCGGCGATCGATCCCGAGCGCACACAGAATGTGCCGGGCAGTTTCCAGCTCTCCATTTCACTGCCTCTACAGCCTGCAAGGTTCCTCTTGGGAATGAAATAGTGGCAAACTCAATCTTTAACTTGAAATTCAACTGAAGTTCTACAGAATAACTCAAAATCTTCACTCACAGTGTCTTCAGTGATAAGGTATCTTTGTGTAAAGCTCTCAAAGGAGGCATCTTAGGTATTGTCACCTCCAGATTTTTTAGACATCTTATAAACGCCTTTAAAAATTATTATACCACAGCACACCTGTGACACTCAGAAACAAGTAAGGGGAATATTCAGAGGTTTTTGTTCGTTTTCCTAAACTTTCTATATTTGGTGCCTCAATTTTGGAAGAACCAGGAGAGGTTTAAGGCCCAAGAGAGCACCAGTGCAATAACAGGAGTGTGCACCAGTAACCAGCCATGAGCAGGGGCATTTCCACGTTAGAATAAAGGGAATGACAGCAGAGCATGGAAGGCACAGCCCGCAGTTGCCTTTGCAATTCCCTACATAAAACCTCTTGAAAAACGAAAGCTCTATTTTTAGCATGATGATTGATTAGCGTTGCCATAGCAATAAGCAACTCTTACAAGAACAGGGTAGGACCGAAGTGTGCCAAAACACTTGCCAAAGTCTTAAAGAGACAGTCAAACACACGTGGGGTGTGACAATCATTTCATGGAGAGGGTTGTCAAATTCACCTTTGCACAGTAATTGCACCGGAGGTGGCTGTGGGAATTACTGGAATTGTCAGCAAATATGTTGGTCTGAGAGATGTTTGTTCACCCTCTGGGACCTGCCTTGTGTGAGCCATGCCAGTTCATCAATACTGTCACAGCTGGTTTTATTTTCCATGTGGTTTCTGCCTGCAGAATGTTCAAAGACCTGCTAGAGACTTCATCCTTGCTCTTCACCTCTCCCGCTCCTTGTGAATATTAATCCACAATCCTTGGCAGTTATTTCTGTACAGTAAAAATTAATCCCACTTTTTTTTTTTTTTAAGCAGCAGAAGCATATTTCCCTAAATCTTAACATAAAAGCCCAGCAAGGCAGACATTTAATGTAAATGTTCTCTCTCATCTTCCACTATTTCTCAGACTGATGATTTTTTTCTCTGGTCACATGTGCATTATTTTGACAACACAGGTGGAACTGGATTCTTTAGAGAGCAGTCTCCATGGAGCCTACAGACAAAGAACACAGTGACTGTGACAATGAGGTGAGAATGTTCAAGGAAATGAAATCTTTTCCATAGGGCAACTTCCATATATCACATCCTTTAAATTCAAAATTTTGGGGCACTAATTCAGTACTCAGGGGGTAACAACAGCGTTTCTTTATTGAAGATCAAGAACCTGGGAAAGAGAAATGGAGTCCCAACTTTTCTGTAAGCGACAAAGGAGATGTGGGACTGTGGGGTGATGGAAGGTGAATATTCAATGTTTTTTGGAAAATGGACAGTGGAGTTATTGACTCCCCTCAGACTGCTGCATCCAGCTCTGCATGGGAGCCCCCAGAGCTGCTGTATGATCAGGTCACCCAGGCACAAATCAGCGTCCATCAGGACGACAAGGCTGGAAGAGAATAGCCGGAAAGGGCTGGGCAGGGCGATGGCATTTGGAAGATGTGACTCAGTGAGAGGGAGGAGAATTTGGAAAGCAAGATAAGCACAGGAAGGTGGCAAACAGCAAACAAAAGTGCTGTTGAGTGGAAAGGAAAAGAACAATGCAAAAAACAGGGCTTGAAAATAAACAAGGGAGCAAAACTCTCATAAATAAGCTGAGAAAGAAAACCACTGGATTGTATATAATAACCTGGAGATGGAAGGATGACTAACAAGTTGTCTCCAACTGCTATAAAACTCTTATCTCTGGCTTTGCCTTCCCTTAGGATCTCTGTCTTTGATACACGGGAACAGTAACCTGCTTATTGAAGAAGAAAGGAAGTGAAGAGCAGCGTGCACAAGTGGAAATGACAATCCCATCCATCAGAGAGGGGGCTGGATTGCTCTGGAATAAGCCAGTGCTGGAAAAAGGGGAATTCTCCCAAGCAGTGTGAGTTCCTCGTTTCAATGGGATTAAGATATTAAATGAGAATACAGGTTTGCAGCCCTTATAAATACTACTGAGGCCCTTCCTTTTGCTAGAATCTCTAAGGGAAATAAATGGGTGTTTTCCCAGGACAATGGCACTGGTGAGCCTGTTTGCTGAGTTGGGGGGCTGAGATGGGAGGATGCTGGTAGGAACTCTGCATTAGAGTATTTTTGCATTGCAGTATGGATTCTGCTGCATTTTTGATGCAGACCCTTCAAATTCTCAAACTGCAGAAAAGTTTCAGCACTGAAGAGTGAGGGTTTAGATCCAAATTTCAAGGGCTAGTAATCAGATAAAGAGAACACAGGAAAAAACTCTACAGCAATGTTTATCTGAAACAACTGTTTTACTTCTCAAGTCATCTCATTACAAAAAGAACAATACAAAAAACATTCCTTCCAGATAATTTACTTCATGGATAAACCAGCAGCTAAGTGAAGCACAAAACATGCCTGTTCTCAAAAGTAATCAGAAACCAGCAGGTCAGTAATAGACCATTTAGCAACTCTCACTCTGGGGCCTTGACACATACCAGATGATATAATTTTATTTCCCTCAGTCATTTGCTGTAGAAGAATAAATGTAATTGTGATAAATCATCAAAGGAATTGTTGTCTCCTGCTTTCTGTTCCATAACTGTTTTTCATAAATATTCTGGATTTATATTCTATTCATAAGGATATTTGGGACATTGGCATGTTGAAGGAATGATCCTCCTCCTTGTACAGAGCAAACAATGTCATTTTAATGTTTGGTTTTTTATATAGTTGGGAAACTAACAAGTGTCCATAAATTATGCACAAAAAAAAAATCCAGCTGTTTTTAAATTTCAGCCCCAGAACTGAAATATTGCTATCAACACCAAAGCTGTTCAGGTCAAGTGGCCAATCTATTTGAGCCTTGGTGAACACTTGAACTGCACCTTCAAACCCAGAAGAGTTTGCTTAAATTCTCTTTGTATTTTTCCTAGCCACTTTCTACTCCAGCTTGAGAGCTAAACTTTGGCTCATTTTCAGTATACTTCGATCACATGAAGATTTTGTACCATGGTTTAGTCACCAAACATTCATGATCTGATTATTTGTTTGCTTGAGGCTCCTTTCTTTTTTTTGTCCAGAATCTCCACTGTCACTTGAGCAGGTCCAATGGATATTTACTCTGTGCTGTTTATTTTCTAACAATATCCCAATGCAGGTAAAGAAACTTAGTTCTATGCAATTCTTTTTTGTTTGGTTTGCAATAGACACAGGTTTGCTTTCTAGTTAATTATTTCTAATCTTGCTGGGCAACCTCAGAAATAAAAACAACAAAGCCTCCTGAAAGATCTGTTGTTCTTGCCACTGGGAATAGCATAAATATTTTCCACTAAAGATACATATTTGCAAAGGCTGTGATAAGCTGGCACACTCGTGGCTGTTGAGAGCTGCAAGGCATCTTGTCTCCATCCTCCAAGAGAAAAAGGGCCCTGACTAGCAAAGGAATTCTTCCTAAAGCCAGCAGCCAACAGCTCCCATTCCCCAGAAGCAGGTGTAGCTGGGCAGGAGGCACCTGATGGTACCCAAGTCCTGGAATTGCTCATGGAGTGGAATCCATTGGAGTTACTCCTACAGGGCTCCCTTCCTGCTCATCCTAAATACAGTATCCCAGGTTTATTGTCTTAACATCAACCCAATCACAAGATAAACAATCTGTAGATAAAACCTACACATGTATTTTAGCATGATATCTTGTCAGGTTCCTAAAGACAAGATCAAAACCCAAGCAGCTCAAGTGTCTAACTCGAAAACGCTTCCTCACATCCAGTTCTGAAGTAACACCCCAACCAAAACTTTGCACTTTACAGGAATATCTTATTCCCTAAATAGTACCCCCAAATCTAGATGACTTCCTTTGGCTTCAGCTTTGACAATATTTTTTGACTTCCTCCTCTCTCTCCACGTCAGCAGGAAGCTTTCAAGGATTAGCTCCAGCTCTGGTGCAGCACTTGGGACAGTCCCCACGTGTCACCTTCCTGAGAGGAAGGCTTTTGTGGGGCAGCTTTAACCAGGGGCATTTGCAAATGCTCTCCTCACGTGACCCCACAGCACACATTACACCCCACAAAAGCATCCCTTGTGCAACAATTCTCTTAAACTCACTATCCCAAGTGTCTCAGTTGCTTTCCATGCTGTTTACATGGTTGTCAATACCCAGGAGCAGACGTGGTGTTTGCTGTCAAATTTAGGGGGTTGCTGTGTAACAAATACCACTGCTTAAAGCAGATGCCATCATAACTGGATCCAGATTACAAAGGACTAACATCAGTATAATTTCCATTCCTGTTTTCATGCATCCAATTGCTCTTGGCTTTTCATTTAATCATGGCACAGAACAATATTTTGAAAATTATTTTTTTTTAATGCCTGATGAGCATTTTTTCTTAGGTGTCCTAATTTCAGGTCTTTAAGAAGGTCATATTTATGAATTCCATAATATTCACAGGAGAACCAGATTGATAAAATTATTCCATTTCTGGCATTTCTGAGTGCCAGAGTATGGGCTTGAATGCAATTTCTCAACAGCCTTCATATTTTACAACTGAAAAACCTTAAGACTGCCAGTAAGGTTCAGTCTGCTGTTCACATCCTCTTCCAAATCACTAACACACCCTGAAATAACATGCTGAGCCTTTAAGGTCCTTCTCTTTATTTAGAGTGGAGCTTACAAGGTTAATAAGGTGTGAACATACCACAGAGCAGTATGTACTCGATAAGATTATGCTTTATTTATCCAATTATTGGCCTGCCTTTAGAATGAATTTTCCTTGAAATGAGGCTCAATTTGACTCTCACCATGTCACACAGACTCTTCAGAGAGAACTTATGATCTCTAAGAAAATGGTTTCCAAGCTATCTCACATATTTTGGGCAATGTCTATGGGCTTATTCTTTCTTTCAGAATTCTCCAATGAATACAGAAGATCAAATTTAGAGAAACATTCCAGACAAGGATAGCAATTATTCCCAGTGGTATGTTTAACATTTTTGTTCTAGATTCAACAGTTTGAGGCAAAGGCACTGTCTCTGTTTTCTGTGAAGATAAATTCATAGTCTATCGGCTCCATTAATACATATTTTAGATTTTTGTCTGAAGCTCAGTTTCCCTGATCTCCTCCCAGGATTTCCAGTTCTGTTTCCTTGCACCATGATGAGTAATTAGTGCCCAGCTTCCCTAGGTACTCACACTGTCACTTAGTGATGGCTTTGCCTACCTTCTACATTTCTGGGCTGACTCAAATTTTCTTTCCATGTCTCTTCAATGCTGCAATCACTTCTGCTGATGCTCTTGAACCTTTCTGTTGCTGTACCTTTCTCTGACCTGCACCAGGGGTTGTTTCACCAAATCACACAGAGATCACCTCCTGATTCAGGTTCTCTGAGTACAGCCCTGCTGTTTGCTTTTAATAATATATTGCATTTCAAATTTAGATACATGTTTCTGTCTGCCACCAGCCTTTACATCATCCCCACTTGTCTATTTCAGTTAAAGAAAAAAAATCACATTAAAATATTCAAATTTACTTTCAGTTAAAGAAAAAAATTTACCATGGGGAGATAGATCAGTGCAACACAGCAAATGTCAACTTCCCAACCTACAACTAAATGTGCTGGCAAAGGTAAACCTGAATTAATGTGAACTCTGACAGACCCTACTGAGACTCTGGCAAAAACAGCTGAGAATCTGTTACTCAGCACTACCATCCATTTTGGGACATTTGGGTTTCTTCTGACAATCAAATGAATATTTGAAGTACCTGTAGCACATATTGAAAAGCACAGTTTGATGCTTTGGGTTTGCAAACCTGGCCATCACAGTTTCAACTCTTGGTCTCTGGCTTTCAGGTCTGAGCCTTTAAATCCCTTTATTTCTTTTCTTTTTATCACCTTAAAATATTTTTTTCCTCTTTTTGCTTTATGAGTTTTCAAAAAACATGCACAAACATTTTGAGCACTGCAGAATTAAGAGAAACATCTGCATTATGTTTTAGCCTGCAGTCAGAAGTTCAAGCTAAACCCAAGCAGGAGTTTCTGGAAGCTCCCTTCAGCTGGAAGCTCCTCACCATCCCCTCCTCACCTTCCAAAGGCTGCTGAAAACTTATTGTTATTTTTTAGGCCAGCACATTTAAACAATTTTTCTCATGATTTATGTGCTATATTTTGCCTTAGCTCTGCGAGAGGGAATGGCTGATTTTTCTGGGCACTGTGCCCAGATTATCTTTAATTTTGACTACAGATTTTACAGCTTCCCAGATACTATACCAGAGATGAGCATTTTATAATTTAATAAAACAATAAATAAAATAAAATGTGTTCTCATGTCTCCATGTAACAACTGGAACCATAAAAGCCTCACCCTTTTTTATAGAAGCTTCTCTTTCTTACAGTCAGTAAGTAAAAACATAACAAATTATTTTGAAATGATAAACAAAAATAATTTATAGGATCCCCTTAGAATTATTTCAAATTTCCCTTTACATTGCTTAAACAAATAACTAATATATAGTTTCACCATTGAATGCATTATGAATAAGTTATATTAAGAAGGAATCAGACTGGATCCCACCACTATATTTATTTTTTCTATTTTTAGAATAAAAAGAGGAAGAAAAACTTACTGTGTATTCTGATTTCCAATTTTCCATTTG
>VYXF01006680.1:1386-40706 GCA_013397295.1 Polioptila caerulea | reverse complement strand
AAAAAAGAAGAGGGGAAAGAAAAAAAAAGACATGTGAAATAAAATAATGAAGCAAGATCCTTGCAACAAACACATATTAATAATAAAAATGATTGAGTCAGATAGTCTGAAGAGTTATACATGACTAAAGCCTATGGGGCAATAAAGGAGACAAGTCCAACAGAATCCAAGCACCTGATGTTTCTTTGTAAGCAAGAAATTGCATAGATACAACACTCCAGTTTTTACCTATCCTTAGTCTATAATCTTAATTTCCTGACACCAGGAGATATAAGGTGAAAATATATTTGCAGTTATCCAGTTCAATAGGAGTTGTAAAAGCTGTTAAAGAGGCTTGGTGCTTGTAGCTCAATATATAACTTGGAGCTTCTGAAGACAAACTCAACTATCCCCAAACCACAAAGCAGCCACCATTTCTGCCACATTCCTTACCTGTGATTGTGTAAGGATAATAATTCCAGGCCTTCTCTGTAACATAAAATATTTTGGGAACAACTGCTCTAGCCCAGCTAGGCAGTTTGCTGAAAGTAAAAAGAAAATATAAAATTAGAATAAATTATGACTTATGTGTATTGTAGAAATAAAGATACTTCCAAATGTGCCCATCATTTGTGAGGTGTTTGAGGGATACAGCAACACCCAGACTTCTGAGGAGCATTTTCATTTCCTGTCTCAGCTGTGCTCCCCTCTCAGAGGGAGCAGATGGGTGCCAGAGCAACAACCTTCGAGTGGGCTGAACTGAGGCTGCTCATTTTGGGAATTCATGGCCTGGAACCTCTGGCCACACTCAACACGTGAGGCCAAACAAGGTATAAAGGAGGCCCCGTGTGCTCAGCCACAGGGAGGCACTCTCTAACAAGAGGTCAGGAGGAAATGTGGGATTTCAGTCCTCTTTGATCCCAAATCCATTATTTCTTCTCACAGATTCTTTTTTCTTCCTTCATGTTCTCTGCCAGCACTGAAACCCTCCTTCTCAGCTCACCTGGCACGCAGCTGTTCCCACACTACCAAGACCAATTCCTGAGTAGGAAGCTTTTATATTAAAATTAACAGATCACTCAAAACACCTTGTGAGGCTGGTAGGCAGCATTAGTCTCATTTTGCTGATGGGAAAAGTAAATAACAAAAGTGAAGAGAATTAATGGAACTGACGTTACAACTCAGAGCTCATTCTGTCAAGAAAATTCACCAGTGCAGTGGTACAAAGGCAGCAGAATCAGAAAGCCAAGACACAGATACACCATTTGAATGGATCATTAAAGGGTAATTAAATAACACCATGGAAGGGTGGTAGCATTTTTTACCATGGCTCTTGGATCTCTCATTTCCAGCACTCTGGTCACAGAGGGTACCAAAAACTGATGAACAAAGAAATATTGAAAAAGGCAAGTTCACTATAATTCATCTTTCAACCCTCTCTTAATGACTTCAGTCATAAGCACTGAGGCTGCCAGGAACAAAGATGCAGAACTGGTTATTCCAAGGACAGCAGACCTTGGACACCACAGACATCCCTGTACTTGGGGGCCTCAGTTCAGATGTGTTGGTTTGGCAAAGCCCTGAGCAGAGCACCCAGGCCAAGACTGAATCTGGACTGAACTGAACTGCAGGAGATGCTCCCAAACCTCAATTTCCCAAGTGTAAACGTTTGAAATAGTTCTGTTTAGATAACTCTGTGCAGAAAGTAAATTAACTTTCCATATTAGCAAAATTCTGAAGAAAAGATATTTGGGATCATTAAGGCTTCTTTAACCACAATCTGGCTACATATAAATATTTTATTTGTCCAGAGGCAAAATGCAGACCTTAGTACATCATCTACAAATTCAAAGCCAAGTGCATTGACTTTTGCTCTTTGATGACATTGCTCAAAACTGGATTCTTTTCTTTACATAAACCTTTCTTGTGTACAGACTTTTAAGCAGCATTTTACATCCTGCATAATAGACTTCCCTGTATCAGATCTTCTGTTTATTTTGTCAGCCTCTGTCAGCATGTTTATGAATGCTTCCCTTACCCCTGCTAAACTTTACTCTGATGCCTAAATTATAAATACCAGAGGATGCAGACTTTCAGCTTCTGAAAACATTGCTCCAGCAGGAGAGAAGAGGCAATAAACAATTCTAAATATAACTGAGGTTACACTGACACTAGAAAACATACATCTGCTCATTTTGCACTTTTTTGGTTATTGTTGTTTTTAGCATATTTGCCTGTCTACCTATCTTCACCAGTACAGCACATCCTGAAAAAAAACCCAAACACTTAATGAGAAAAACAGACATTACACTCAGAATTGCTAGCAAGTCCCACTCGCAGATTAATTCATCCAAGGTCCACTCAAAGAAAAGATAATATCTCTATTACAGCAGCACAGGTATGAGGATCACATTAGCTTAGTTTGCTTTTCCTTATTTCCTTATTTCTCCTCCATCCAGATGAAGTTCAGTCTCAAATTTCTTTAAGATATATCAGTTCAGATCAAAATAGAACAAAGCAAAGTTTGCTAGGGCAGTGGACCCAGGAAGAAGAAAATCTGAGGGAGAGAACTGTGCTGGTGGAAGCTGTGTTCCTCAGGAGGCAGGCAGAGGAGAAGTTTCCAGCACATCCTGTATAGAAGCCTGAGTGAAATCCTCCAGAGACATCCTGGCCTCACAGCAAAATCCACAGTGGCCTGAAAACCTCCTGATCCTTTCCACAAAGCTTCAGCAGTCCTGCAGTATCTGCTGGCATTGTGACACCACATCCAGACTCAAAGAGCAAATCTGATGGAGGATTCAGAATTATCATTAAACTCAGTGAACCTGACTTCAAATAGCCAACACAGCTTTAGGCACCTGTCCTGAGCTGTTGTAGGCACCAAGATCTACTTTGTCCATGTTTGTACCTGTCTTTGGCTAAGAAATCCTGTGTTCCACTGCCTGCAGCACCAGGAATCACGTGCTTCCAGAGCATGGCTTGTACCTGCCTTCTAGGTTCTGTTGGTCACTCTGAATTGCCCTGAAGTGGCAATTCTGAATATACTCTTCAGTGCTTAGAGCCTTATCTTTAACATGTAGGAAAGAAACACCCAGAACCACTTTTTAAAAAGCCCACAACTTGTGGGAGCTCTACAATGGGAACACATGTATTGATTTTTCCCAAGTCCTGTACCTAGCCTGTGAGAGAACACTTACAATCACAATAATATTAAATGTTGGCAAGATATCTATTATTGAACTCTTGTGTGTGTGTGTGTGTAACATCACTGGTGATTCAATTTGGCCTGAATTAAGGTTAGATATGTCAGGTTTGCAGGGCAGGAGAAACTTGCAATGGAGAAGCAATACCTGCAGTGTTTGTATGCCCACTCCAAAATGCTGCAGAGCATAAGTTTAATAAAATGAAACAGGCCCAGGGGAAAAGAAGAACTTCAGAAAAAGCAGTGGTATTCAATTAAATCAGCAGTAGTAAAAATGGGAACAGATTGTGCAATAGATCTCATACTGCACAAATATATATATATAAACATCTCTGGCCTGTGAGTGTGGAGACATTGACTCTCAGCAGTGTCATTTCAGCACGGGAAGACAAACACTTCATTCTAAGAAATGATGGAACTGCAGGGAGAAAATCTCCAAATTTTCCACCATTTCTTTAAGCCTAATGGTCCAGAAAGCTGACATTGTACAATGGTCTTTTATAATGTCAATTAACTTTGCTGAGGCAAAATACAGTCAGCAAAAATGCTGTTTTTGTGACATGATTACAAGGTGAGTGAAACTTCAACCTTTTCAATGACTTGGTTTTGTTTTTCTTGGAGGGTGGGATTTTGCTGGTTTTGTTGTTTAGTTTTTTGGCTCCCCCCTCTGCAACGATTTTGGAAAACAAAATGATGAACAATTAAGCTTCAAAGAAAACAGAAATTCTGATTTTCAGTAGATCCTTAACTCCAAGCTATAATTCCTTCTCATGGAGAAGATGCTCTAGAAGGAATAACAGCTAATCCCTCTATTTCAAGCCATTGATCTATCCCAGCTCCCCATGGCTACCAGGAAGCAGCATGTATTCATGGGAACACCTTTGGAAACAGAAAGGCTGTTGCCTACGTTCCTTGCAAATTTTTCTTCCAGTCCATGCTGGGAGAAGCAGTTTCACTGCACTTGCCTGTTGAGATAGACACGTTTCTCTGTTAGCTGACCATTGCCATGGTTGGGATCTTCATAGGGTTCATTCTGCACCACTTCCACACCCTCCCCTCGGTCACTCTGCTCATGGCTGTGCTTGCTGATCATGTACAGCTGTCCAATTCTGTACTGCAAGGCAAAACCCAGAGGAAAGTATATTAGTTTTATGTTACACATGGATTCAAAAGCCAGTCTTAGTCAATGATATACTGCTATGTGTAGGTGTACACAAAAGATAGTTTGAAGGTGAAAACCAGTATTTTTGGGGTCCTCCCATTACCTTGTGAAGTCCATGGTGTCACTTGTGGAAAATAACAAAACCTGTGTGCATACAAATGTAAAAAATTAGGCCAGTCCTCTATTATTAGACTTGTATTTGTAAGTATATCAGCAGGAATAAGTAAACAATTAATCTAGTGCTTCCACATGCTGGAATGTAAAGGGGCTTTAACCAGCAGGTGAACCCCAAAAGTTCTGTGGGACACAGGATTCTCCTGCCCTGCCAACACAATGAAGCTCTGCAATAAGATTTGTGGCAACTATGGCTGGTCCACAGAAACAGGAGCACCAGCTCTTAAGAAAAAACCATGTAGACTCCAAGTCCTTAGAAAAAAGAAGTTTGAGTGACTTGGCAATGTTAGTAAAATGCATTTAAGCACTTGAATTATCATTTTTCTATAGACTCCCAAGTAACTCAGGAAGCCAAACACTGTGAGGATTGGCCCAACTTTACTATCATGGAAAAATAAATTGTTGCATTTGATTTTTTTTCTCACTATGTCTCATATCTACATCAGGGCTTTTGCCTCCAAAGAAATCTAACAAAAATACATCCTTGAACTTCCATTAACAGAGATTTTAGAGTAAAATTGTACTTTCCCAAACATTTTCTGGTCTGAAATTTTATTCTCAAGTCCTTTGCACACTCTAAAACACACCAGGGTTCTTCCAACAAACTATCTTTGGACTGATCCACTTTTCTTGATTGGAGCCCTCTCTTCCCCAGAGCAATTTGTTTAGGCATATACATGACAATCACTTCCACCACATCAATCCCCCTTCAAATACAAAGAACAACCTGTTAATTTAGAGAATGGCTGAGCTACCACACAAGCTGCCAAGTACTAGCTCAGCATAAGCAAACAAAACCATCGTGACAGTCTGACCTCAGAAAACTCGATGAGATTCTTGTGGTTACTGCATTCTAAACAGCAATCCTATCACATACTTTAAAAAGCCCAAATCAAAAGAACAATTAGCTTAGAAAAAACCCCAAACCATCACAAACCTTATTAGCAACTGGCAACAAGATAGTCTTCCTAAACAAAATGATAAGGAATAGGAGGATGGAGGGCACTCTGTATTCGTTCCTCAATTCTACATAATCCTGATTTATTCCCCTACAGCAACAGGCCACCAGAAGGTAAGAAATTTGGGACCTGCATCTTGATTTAAGAGAGTCAGCCCTAACATTGTTTTACTTGCTAATCCACCTCTCTACCTTTGTCTCTATGGAATCCTTTTTCTCTATCTCACCATATTTTAGCATTTTGTCCTAATCTTAAAGGCTCTGAAGAGCTGCAGACCACACACATAGCTTTTGATAGATCCATGACAAATTGTCCTCTCTCTTTCTCTAACAAAAATGAAAGTATTGGGGCACTGCAAAGGAAGAGTTTGTAGTATATTTGATATGATCAATTAGTACAGTTTGAAAAAGAGTAGATTTCAGGCACACAAAGGTGTTCTTCAGGTCTGAAATCAAAGCAACACACTTCAAAGCTGACTACAAGTTGAGAAAAAATGCTTTGCCTTTAATTAGATATGTATCAATTAGGCCACCTAGGAGCACAGACTTCCTGCCTGTGGAGTGATAAGGATGGCAGAAAAGAGGAAAGGTGATAAGGTCCTTATCTTCTAATGGAAAGGAAGAGGTCAGTAATTTGTATCCTGTGGAATATGAAGAGGTTAGTTGAGGAGTAGAGAGAGGAATTACAGTTTGACATAAAGTCAATATTTCGATCATGATCTCTATTGGGATTTTGGTTATCCCATAAAGTTATGAATTTTAGTTGCCATGGACACCTCTGGAAAGTGTTTCTTAATTGCACATATCAATTTCCTACGTCCACATAGTCCTTTGCAATTTCGCTTTCAGTTGTAATGGTCAAATACAAACAGCTCAGTTTCTGTTGGAAATGCTGGCTCAGAAATATCAAGATGAATGTACTCTCACACTGACAGCCAACTGTGGGGTTGTATTGATGCCTTCATTTGCTCCAGCATCATGAACCAGAGACACTCCCCCAACAGCACGTTTTGTTAACAGAGGTTGTTGTTCTTTCACAGACCCACCCCACCATAAAACACTCGCAAGATATCAAATCCCAAAGACTGTAAATGAATCAGAGCAGAAGTTTAAGGGGGCTAAGCCTCGTGCCCACTGCACTCTGCAGGTGGGGGCCAGTGCTGTCCAACAGCAGCTGCTCTCCAGGTGCTGCACAGGAAGGTTCTCCTGTGCTGAGGCTCACAATGACACACGTTCCAATCACAGCCACCATCTCACAGAAGGGATCCCAGGCAGCTCAGCATGGTGCCTCCTGTTTGGAAGCTGCTGAAGGGAACAGAAGGCACGACTGCTGGACAGCTCTCCTGCAGGAACCCTGCTGCTCCTCGCCTTCTGCAGGAGATGACTTTCAGCTATGGATCTGACAGGCCAGCAGAAATATCCACCTCCAAAGCCAGCTTGGATGGGCCCTGCTCCAGGAAGTGCCATCCTTGCCCACGGCAGGGTTGGAACAAGGTGAGCTCTGAGGGCCCTTGGAGCCCAGGCCATTCTATGACCTTCCATAACCACTGGAGTGGCTGGGCAGTCCTGCAGCTGCAGTCTGCAAAGAAACGTATTTGTACAGGTACTCTAGAGGAGCTAACTTAGCTCTGTGGTGTGCTATTCATTTCTATCTGCTGTACAAAATGTTAAAATCATTCTAGAGCAGAAAGGAAAATGTTAACTTCCAAAATAACAGTATTTTACTAAATCAGAGAGTGCACAACTATTATTTCAGATAAAATAGCATTTTTTCAAGTGTATGTTTCTATTTACATTATTAAAATCCAAGGCAAAGATGTGTCTTTTAGAACTTGTTGGAATTTAAATGCCTGAATAAAAAGTCACAGCTTTTTCTCAGTTCCTACTGATATTGTGGAGAAATAGCACTTAAGAACCATTTAACAACAGTAATTGATACACATTATTCCTGCAAGGGTAAACTGAAGTGCCACTACTATTTGTGCTGCTCTATCACAATCTGAATGTCTGTGTTCTTAGCTGTAAGGTAATTTTCCAAGACCATCTGCTTTTTTAAGGAATTCAGTAAAATTTCACATAATGGCACCTGATTTGAATTTGGATCCGGAGTAAAACATTGTAAATTCTTCAGTTTAATAGGGGAAAATTTATTCAGTATCAGAGTAAGAACGTCAATAAAGAAATGCACAGAATGTGGAATTAGATATTTCTGAGGGTACTGCTGTGTAGCTTTGGCAGGAGCCCTGATGCTTCCCAGGCCCTGATGAGTGAGACTTTGTCTCAGTGGTGACTCTCCTGCTCCTTCAACAGGCAGATGGTGTTTGCTGTTGGGATTTAGTCATAAAAGAAACAAGGTTCATGCTAGCAACAGCATAAGGATGGTCAATCTGATTTTGTTTAAAATTATATGTGAGACCAGAAGAATTTTTATCCTTCAGACAAGAGGGGGAAAAAGTAAAAATTTAAAAAATTAAAAAGGGGTCCACCCCACCCATCTTTCATTTTTAGAGCTCCCACCATCTCCAGCAGGAGCTGCACAGGACATCTTTGTACAAACACGTCTGAATTTTTTTCAGCCTGACTGCCTGTTGCTCAGGTTTTGATGTTATGCAAGTCTCAGAGTACAAACTTTCAAACTTCAGGTGGAATATAAAAAATAAAACTCTCTCAAAGGAGAAATTATGCCAAAATGATCTTGTATCTGAAATTTTCATACCACTCCTTGAAGTTCTTATCTGAATGCTCACAGAAAATGTAACAGATTTATCACTGGCTCCGTCTTACATAATTCTCATATTCAAAAGAATGGTAGAACACTTTCATCTGCATTTACTTCTCTGTAACTAGACTAAACCATCAGGGATGGTGCTGCCATTTCAGTTTGTTCAATTTTTTGTTCTAAGCCAGTAGTGCCATCCCTCCCTGCAGAGAGGAGCTGGAGTCCAGAAGACACTGAGTGTCTTTTCTGCCTGCTCAAGGTGATGATTGTTTGGTGAGCTGCATTTTGACAATGGAAAGTATTTCTCACATGGAGTCATGCTAAAACATGCCAGTGGCTTCCAGTCCTGTTCTCATAGAATTGTGAAGGTAAAACGGAAAAAAAGAAGAAAAGCAGCAACAACTAAAACGAAACAGATCTGTCCTTATGCACAAAGGCAGCTCTGAAGGTTCAACCCTGCCTCCACTGATGGCAACCGTTGTTTTGTCATTGCCCTCAATTTAGTTAAGATTTATTTCTAGCAAGAAAACACAATGAATCAGCTTCATCATCAGTTATATCTGTCCAGCTACACTGAAACCAAGGGCATTGATTGTGGCAAAAGATTAGCAATTTTATTAAGGAATTCTGATTTATAGAAAGCTGTCTCATTCACAGAAAACAAATTGATCGATACATTTCTGATTTATTTTCAAGTCTTAGTCTTTGCAGGATGCTCTCTGTGCTCCTTGTGAATGTGTTCCAGGACTTAATTTTATTTTTTTTTTAACTAAAAACATTAATAGGAATATTATTCAACACCTTCCCACGTTTTGAATTATTTAAAACAATTGCTGACTATCCCTCGAAGGATCACCATGAGACAAACACGGTGATCCCAAGGTAAGTCACTTGTCCAAACATGCACACTCCCAGCAATCTCTTCCCAGCAGTTTTACAGAGATATTTTACCTCTGGAATAAATTGTTTGGAAATGTACTTGCTTGAGTAAATATCCTTGTCTAAGAGAATACACAGCTTTCCTATTGTGTTTGTTTTGATGTTGAGGGTATTGTTTTCAGGACCTGATCAAGACCTAAGCCCTACACTGCTACAGATATGAAAAGCTCCCAGTCAGATACTGAACCCAGGCAAAGAAAGCATTAACCTTATTTTAGATTTGATTAATTGAAACAGAAATTAATACATCAACCTTAAAAAAGATATCTGTGGTAGAACAGGGAATTTAGCCTCAATGTAGTGATTCCAGCTCAGTGCTGTTACCACAAGACACACCTGTAATTTCTTTTTCATTCTCAGTGGTAATTACTTAAAGAGAAGTGGTTTCTCTTATCTCCCTCACTAACCATCAATCCCTCACATCAGTATTATTAGACCTCATTTCACCTGGAATGGGTGAATCCTGATGCAGCCTCAGGCTCGTGTGGCTGTGGGAGCGGAGCCAGCCCTGGCTGGGGGAGCACTGAGGTTGTGCCCTCTGATCCCCAAACCCCTGTAGGTGATCAGTCATGGCTGTTAACAATCGTTTCAGAACTCTGTTCCATGACACAAGCTCCAGCTTCTGACAAAGTGATTTGTTCACCTTGTTATTAACATTCCTAGATAGGTTTTAACAAGAATAGAGGAATGTATGGTATTTGATTTTTCATGTATGGCTGGGTTTGTATTAGCTCCTCCTTGGCTGCTTTTGGAATTAGGAATTTGGTTTGGTTTGGTTTCAGCTGGGACACAGAGCCACTATTTGCAAGCAATGGAGGTGGGTATCTCTTGATAACCACCAGCTCAAGGTTTTACTGCAGGATATTTCTATGGAGAGAGATCAGACAGACTTGTAACCACTGCAGAGTAAGAAAACTCGACACTGAAATAATCTTTCTTTTCCTAGAAAGGCAGGAAAGAAAGCAGGAAGAAAATAAACTCAAGTCCTGTTCTACTTGTACTTAGTGTTCAATGAACTAGGAAGTATCTCTTCTGTAGCACAATTTACCAGTGTGAAAGTAGTGGTTTATGTCTCTAAAATAGTGATTTTCCTGGTAAAATAATGACATTGTGGGCTAGAGTCCTGTGAAAAGAGGACTGCTGGGTTTGACTGCTTGGGAAATTCTGCAAGGAAAGCAGGCCTAGTAAACAGAGAAGGCAGAAGGGGGTGGTTCTTACAGCCCAGTGCAGTGCTGTGCAGAGATTCCCAGCCTGCTGAGCTGACCCTAAATCTCCTTTAGCCTGGCCAAACAGCAGTGTGGACTCTGCACTAACGCAGTGCTTGACTTCTTGTTTCTAAGCTAAGATGTTCAGAGCAAACCAGGCATCTTTGTACTGCATTCTCTTTGTCACATAGAAACATCCAAAGTGCAAAGACATTTTTATGAGCTGGCATTTTAAATGGCTGTCCCCAAGGCACAAACACGAGACAGTAGCTCCAGGAGCAAAGGTAGACTTCTAAATTATTGTCCTCAAAAGGAAATCTGTTTTTATCTATAGAAAAGATCAGTCAAGAAATAACACCAAACGTCTAGGTCCTAAAGTCTAAATGTTAGCATAATTCAGTGTTGTGATTTGAGGCCCCAGCAAATAATGCAGATTATTTGGTGGTATAAATGTCACTCTCTGCAGTAATACATAAAGAATCTGACCAGTCAGAGTTTAGAGTTGCGCTTGAAATTTTTCTTTCAACTAATTCCTGCATGCATCTGTGAATCACAAAGCACTACACATCTGCTGACTTGCATCAGCAGTATTCTTTACTGCTGCCCAAATTCATGGGAACATGCTTTTGTAGCCTCACAAACAAACAGTTGCAGTGGGAACAGTTGACTTTTGCATGCTGTGAAGAGCCATTCTTACTGCTTTCATGTTTGCTTTCCCTTTTCAAGGAAGAAATTACATCCTTAAGATACTTTATCTGCCTAAATTCCCATGAATGACAGTTCAGCAATGACACACTGGATGTTGAGAGCCAGTAACCTCCTCTGGTATTTCCAGATGAAGAAACATGGCCCACTCTCAGTTTACAATACCCTGACACATAGTGGCTTATAGCTAAACAAGTGCTGCTGAAACCAACAGGAGCAGGTCTAGATCTCTGGTTAATAGGTGTACAATGAAAATTAAAATAAATGAAAATTAAGTTGCAAATGTTCAGCTTTCATGCAAATGGTTTGCCAAATATAGCTCATGTCCTGTTCAAATTGTAGTCATTTTATGCTTCTACACCAGCTGTGCTATTGAGAAAAGCCAGCTGTTTATCTGGAGTGTACAAGCTCATACAATTTTTAAGAATCAGTTTTTATTAACAATATTTTACAGTGAGTCAGCTGGTTACATTTTCCAACCGTGTACACTGTGTGCTTTGTACATAAATCCTGATGATTCTCTATTATGCAGATTTATCCGTGTATTTCCTGCAAGGAATGCAGATCCATTTCCGGAGGCTGTCTCAGAAGTCCTCTGTGCACATAAAGGATGGCTTAAAGGGATTTGCTGTGTGTCCTGAGCAGTCTGTCAGAGCTGCACACTGACCAGTCTCCACATCTGCTTGGCCCTGTTTCTGAGTACCTGCTCTGACTGTCTGCAAACTCGCCCTGCCTCCATTCCAGCTCCCTGCTTTTCATGCACACTTCACTCTGCCTTACACTGCACAACCAGTTTGATATGATCAAACATTATTGAAGCTTTTTCCAAGAATATCTTATTTTTTTGTTGCAATTCATTCATGAGGTTGTTGTTAATGTAAAGCTGTAAAGCTCCTTTACTGAAGCTCAAGGAGCTGTTCAGTAAATATCTTAAAATTTTAACTTAGATGTGATAAAATGAAGTAAAACTGCAACATAATTTTTAAAGAGGTTACTGAAGGTTTTTCAGTGACATAAACTCTTTTCATAATATTCCAGGAAAACACTCTTTCCATTTCAGATATTCCAAGAACAGTCAGAATGGAAAAGGGTGGGCATTCTTCTTGATCCCTGTCACCAATGGCTTTCCAGCAGCAGGCACGAGCCCTGCACATGGGGTGCCACAGGACTCATTTCACTCCCAGTGAAATGTAACATTCTCCATGGACCAGTGATGGTGATGGAGAAGCTTGCTCTATTAAACCTGACAGCAAAAGCTGTTACCTGTTTTTCCATTCAAACTAACAGGATTTGGGGGAGGAGGGGAAGAGAAGAAGGTAACTCCTGTGCCATGCATCTGAAACACATTTTAGCTGGCCAGAGCTGGGACCATGTGTCAAAGGGCTGGGCTGCAAAGCTGGCTTTGAACAGGGAGCTTGACTTCTGTGAAGTGCAGGATTTTAAAAAGTCAGTTATTTTAACTCAGTTCAGTTTAAACCAGGAGTATTCAGAGTTTCATACGTCCTTTGACCCTTTCAAAATTCAATGAAGTGCAGAAATAGACTTGAGAGTTAGGTTTATCTTTAACTATAAATGGACCAAACACGTGTGCATCTATTCATGCTTTCAGAAATTATTTTCTCTTTTTGCATGGCTAATGGTATTTGCTTAATGTTTAAGTAGAACTTCTTTCCCCTCAGGCTCCTTTTCTCTAATTACTCTTCTTCAGTAATTACTCATTTTTATGACTTAAAAATTCTCTCTCACACCACCCCATCAACTTTCAAGTGCAGAGAATTCAATGCATTCAGAAAAAAAATTGAGTAAATTTTGAGTTTAGAAGCACCAAAGTGACTACAAAGGATTCCATAGACTTTGTCAGAATCACAGCAGGGAATAATTCTGCAATTACATTTTTTGGCAAGCAAGTTCCTTACAATGCATTTTAGGCAATATAATTCTGCTTATAAATATGAAAAAATGAGAACTTTCCTAGTATGCACAATCTACAATGAATAAAACAGCAGCAGAATTTAGTACTTAGTAGTAACAAGCTGAACAAGACAAATCCAATCTGCCTTCTGATATTTTATTCAGAAGAAAATGGAATTTTGTTTGCTACGTACAATGAAATAAAAATATATTCACAGTCCAGAATATTTCATTTGATTATCACAAATACTTCATCCTACTTTCTGATCTTCTAAAATAAAACTGACTTCAATTTAGTTTTTAAAATGCACTTGTTTTATTCCTGCAACCTGTAGATAAAAATAATGTTATAAAGATTCCAGTGTCTGTAAATAGTTGAGGTCACTCCTGCATCTCTGCATCTAAGCCAGAGATCAGGATGATGAAAATATTAAGGTTATCTGAAATCATCTGATGGAAGGGAGCACATGAGAGCAATTACATAAGAAGGAAATGAAGACATACTTTCCTCCCCAGATTTTAAGATACACAGAAGTCTCAAATCTAGTACTGAAAGAAGATGTAATTTTTCCATTTTAGTCAATTAGAACAAATGTTTGCAATTTAAGTACCTACTCTACATCTGTGACAAAATCCCCCCATACTGAAATGAATCACAACTGTAGGAATGTATTACTTTTGTACCTATGCCTCTGTTACATGCACGAATCTGTAATAAATCTTGGGTGCACATTTAGGGAAGAAATCTGTTTGCCTGCTACTGACTTATGGAAAATCAAAAGTGCAGCCAAATAAACTCTTGGGCAGGAAACCTGGGTTTTGCTGGGGAACAAAAAGCAGCTGTGACACCTCAGGGTGCACACGCTGGAGGGGTCAGGGTGCTCATGTGTTCCTCTAGTTAGAGCACACAGCCTTTCACTTCAAACCTCTGCACCTTGAAGGTGCAAGTTCTCTGATGATGTACAGCTGAGCAGAATTGCTGCCTTCCAGCACTACACACAACAGAAGCTCTTACGTAAGTTTAAGCAAAATTTCCAGGAAGGACCACATTCCTGACTGACTGACAGGCTACAAAGCTTCCAGAGCAGACATTCCTTCAATACCACATGTAGACTAAAGGGAGGATGAAGGCAAAGAATTCCTTACAAGGGACTCCATAGGCTTAATTCAATTTTATCACAACCCAGGAATGTGAAGCTGTATGGTCTCCAGAAGCTTTTGCCAGATGGGGCCACAGCATGAGGCATTCCACCAGTGCTTATCTGGTTTTAGTGCTCCGTAAGGGAAGTCTAGAACATTACACAAACACAACATCTCCTTTGGGACAGAACCTTGAAACAGTGCAGAGGGAGGTGCAGGAAACTACAACTTGAACATTTGAACCAATGCAGAAGAATTATGTGTGTTCATCATACTTAGGAAGATTAGAGAGGGTGATAATGTTTGGGTAAAATGGGATACAGTTTCTCAAGCTTATACAACAAACGTGTATCTCTATATTCCACAGAGCTACCCACAGCCTGATTATGAAGGGAATGTAAGACACAGCTGGCAATTTATCAGTGCAGATAGCAGCATTTGAGAGAATCCATAGGACTAATGGAGCCTTGATCATGCACCAGGGAACTAAAAAACTCTTCTAGGACAGATACCCCCTTGGATACCAAAATCAGAGTTAATGATCTCTGGGAATAGCAGAGAAATGAGCAGCTCCTGGTTCTGTGCTGACTGTGCACCCTTCTGAACTAGCTTGTACACTACCAGTAACAGATGAATCAGTTTCTCAATACCTCTAAGTGGGAATATCTTTCTTTCTGCCACAAGAATTTTATTTTGTGTTACGGCCTTTTGGAAACTTCCAGGTACAAAGAAGTTTCCAAAAGGCCACTTCAGCTGGAACAGATCCTGTTGAGTGCGATGGAAAGCCTCTCCTGTTGGCTGCAGAGAGCTTTGTACGTAAGTGAACAAACAGCTTTCCTGCTCTCCCTGCTCCAGTTCACCACTTCCTCATTAGTTAGAGCCAGCTGCGTCACTTGGAACAGATCCTTTGGGTATAAGAGTTCATGGGGTACAGTAGCACCAGGGAGTAGAGCCGAAAGCCATAACAACAAAATGTATAAATAGATAAGAATTCTGTATCAAGAACCTGCTTTCCTTCCTGCTGTCCCTCAGACCAGCACACTGCTCTGAGGCAGTTGTGGGAGCACCGTTTACATGAGAACTCCAGGCTGGAATCTGCTATCCAAGACACATGTTTGAAATGGAAAACATGTAGCTCAAAGGCTTGAAGTGCACACACCCTGTAAAAAGCTGGGTTTGGAATAAGTCAGAGAAATAATCCAAAGCATTCTGCTGTAGAGTTCAATAATTGACAAAACCCCAAACAAAACCCACATACACACAAGCTAAACAAAAACCTCTCCTCATCAGAGTCTAAAAATACAGTTCCAAAGAGATCATTGCTTCCTTTCCTGCCACCCAGGGCCTGCTCCTGTCATTGGTTCAGACTCAGAGAGGAAGTGGTTGCTGCAGCAATGGCAACCCAATGAAAGCTCTTTATCTCCTACATTTTTGATTTTTTTATAGCATGCAGAAAGAGCAGACAGCAAGACCACAAACTTGTTGCATGGCAACACAGCTTGCCCTTCCCTATTACGTTTCATAAAATAAAGAATTCAGACAAATTTAGAGTATTCTTTGACATATGTCATGTGCTTGTAAATTATTCCTTGGGAAACAAAAAGGTTTAATTAAGGAATAAAATGGAAGAAAACATTAAAACATGAATGAAATTAGCTAAAAATGTCCATGCCCAAACAGGTCTCACAGGTTGGTCAGTAATCTAATTTCAGTCTAACATACTTTCAAATGCATGTGGTTCAGTCAAACGTTTACAGCAGTACATATCTGCATTACTTTTAAGTTAAAACATTGCTTTTATAGTGGTTGAGATAATTTCTACTGGCTTGTGACTATGAAACATTTTCATGAGACAATTTTTTATTCTAAAAACTTTATGAACTCTCAGCTTTGTTAACCAGATAATGCCATGCTTTAATGGGAAAACTCAGGGATTTCTCCAACAGCTCAAAGGCTGGGTAAATGTCTGTTGAAGAATTTCCTCACTAACAAATCAAGTGCTCTTGTGGACAGTTTCTCCGATTTGTTTTAAATCTCTCTCCCTTATTTGAAAACTTTTGGGGTGGGAAGAGAGGGAGAGGATGTCACACTGCCTGATAGGTGTTACCAAAACAGTGAAACCTCTAACATGTGGTATTTCATGCTGGGCCTGGGAGCTTGGCTAGGAAGATCTTAGCAAAGTACTTCAGGGAACAGCTTTAGTGGGCGCTCATGGCAAACTGTTCCTGCAGGATCCACACTGTCACTTCCCAGACACTTGTTAATCTTTAGAATATTCCATTCCTCCATCTCTCACACTCACTCACAGAATGAATACATATAAGGAATGTTAATGGGTAATTATCCAGCCTGGAAACCTACATTCTCTATTTCTCTTTTCTTTTGACCGTTGTTTTGCCTTGAGCTCTGTGTGGACTGCAGGATTCTCCTGAGAGGCTGATAACCAATTTGGGCACCCTGAATTCCTCACTGCTGCAGCTGAACTGTCTCCAGCCCCTCAGACAGTGGAACAGTAGAGCAGGGATATTCCTCAGCTGCACCTTCCTTGATCCTCAGCGTCTGATACACCTACATCCCAGTCCTGGATTAGCAAAGCCACCACAGATAACCAGGCTAAGTCGTGCTTCTTTAATATTTTCTTCTATCCAGGCTGCAGACAGATAGTTAAACCCAAGTAAATTAATGCATCTAATTCCACTCTTTGATTGAAAGGATGGTAATGAGCCATTTGCTGCCTGAACTGATCACAGCTGTCACCAAGAGGCAGCCACCAGTTTGGCTCTGGGGAAGCTCAGAGTCACTTCTGTTGGAGCCAAGTGGTCATCTTGCTGTGAGCACAAATGCTGGCAAGTAGGGCAATGTGTGGGAAGAATTCTGGCATTCCCAGTGGGATTCATCAATGCACACAAGGTTCATGTATATATTCTACTATCTACTCTATTCTTTAGACTCTTTGCTCTAGCTGCCCATAGTAAACCCACCATGTGCCCATTGTCTTGTCAGAATTCTGAGTCAGCTCCACAACCACCTGATATAATCTGGATCACCAACAACTCACACTAAATAAACAAATAACACACAGAAATGATGTTACTTCAGAAAAGTAAAAGCACCCTAGGTATACAATAAAATAGAACAGATAGTGCAGTGGTCCTAAAGAAAATATTTAATGCCAAAAAGGGGGCAGAAATGAAAAAATCAAAAGAAACTTTTTATTCCAACTTGTTTCTTTAAATTTAAATTGCAAAACTGATAATTACTATTGAAAAAATATTTAAGATGTTTAAAGTGAGGCCTAAACACAGAAGATAATTTAGTGTTGTAAAGAAAGCTCTTTTAGGGCAAGGAAAGACACAAGGTTGTATTCAGGGCTCCTGGATGACAAGTGTTTTCATGGCATTTTCCCATGGCACTTAGTGACTTTAAAACTCCAGAGTCTGGCAAGCATGACTGATAATTGCTTTATTTTCTCATTCTTCCAATAATTTCTAATACACAAACACATAATAGCCATCAACAGAGAATACAAAAGCTCAGATCTGACAACCAAACAGGGCTTCCAAAAGGGCAAACTGTATGTTTAATTCAATTGGTTTTAGTGACGGGTCAGGGCTCTTCTTTCACAGCTCACAGGATTCCCATTGCCCAGTTCTTTCTGAGCTACAGAGAACAAATAAAAGATTTGCAGTCTAGCACCTGAATTACAGTGTGTGGAACAGAGAAAATGAAGGGTGAGTTTCAGCCTTGGGTTCATACAGTATTTCCTACATTACCTGTTGATGTTGCTTTCATGAAGGCCAGAAAATTCCACAAGATGCACAGTTCCCCCCAAAGGTACAAATCTAGCAGATCCAGCTCTCATGGCAGTCTTTTACCTTCCTCTATTTTTTTTATGGGCAAAATAGGATAAACAGAACAAGGATGACTACACAGCATTATGGATCTGCTGGCTCTTGGTGGCCTCCTAACAAAATTTAGGAAACTGCTTGAGCAGTACTGAGCACAGGACTGGTACAGAACACAATGACTGCAGGTGGCTCCCTGAAAGTCACTTAATTTTTGGTGCCAGAACTCACAAACTGGAGACCCAAACTCTCATGTAGCTGCCTTAACTTGGGAAGGCTCTTTTCCTTAAAAAAGACCTTCCATTTTTCCTCTCAGCTCTGATGTGTGCTACAAAGACACAACACGCTCTTCTACAGCCAGAGGGTTTGAATTTGAGGCTTGCTATTTATATAGTTACTCCAGTCCTTGACTGTGCCACAAAGCCCTGACAGCCCCAGCAATTCAACAACTGACTTCCCTGACACAAAGACAGCCAGGATGGCTAAAGGTCATTCATATCAATAAATGCCTATGAACAATCAAGTTTCTCTTTTTTTTTTTTTAATTTTTTTTTTTTTTAATCTGTGGACATGAAAGGACAATTCAGTAATTTCATTACAACAGGAAGATCAAACTAGTATTGGTTTTTCACTTACTATTAAAGGCAGTCCTGCAGGGCTGAAATACTACACTATTCCTTGCCATTCCATTTTTAGTTCCTTTACTTTCCTTTCCTCTTCTGTCTATTGATGACATCCATATTACAGAACTCTCAGCTTTTACAGAATGGATGCTTTTATCTTTGCAGCTGAGGTGCCTGTGAAGGATGATGTGCAAGGTTTTCTGCATTTTAGTGCCTTTGCCACGTGAGTAACTGGCAGACGTCACTGTGGTGTCACTGTCCCACCTTTGTGAGGACACACAACAATAAAGCACAATATGCACTTTCTCAAGCCTGGAAATGCAATCCCAAAGGGAAACTTGCAGAGACACGCTTGCCTCTGCACTCACCCACAGACCAAATGGTTCCTTTAGTCCATTTGAGTGACATTTCTTCTTCCAATGACAACAGAGGGAAAAAGTGACATTAAATGAATTCTCAGTTACCATTGGGTATCATCCTCAAAATAATTCTCTACACATCACTCCATTGCAATTCCTAAAATTGCAATTGCCTCTGCAAGAATTCAAAACTATGAACAAAAATGTGCTGTTTTATCCTTCCAAAAAAACAGTAAAAGATAGAAGAAATTCATCTCAGACAGCCTCTCAGAGAACACCATCAGCCTAAAGATTTGTTTGAGTAGTTATTAAGTGAGAAGCTCAAAGAAGTGGAACTGCCTTAAATTTTCTTGAAATGAAAGATTAGCTGTGCTTTTGAAGGTTACATGAAAAAGATGCTGAAAGAAGATGAGTTTTAAGAGCTATCAAATAATTAACTTGTGAAACAAGATGAAAAAAATAAATAACACAGACATGGGCTGCAGTGTGAACTCAGTGTGGGCTGACTTGTTAGGCCAACTGCTCTGTGCTCCCATGGGGAGATTGTTTCCAACACTCAGGCCAATGTTTGCAGGTAATCCAGGCAGAGACACCCAACCCAACACTGCCCTCGGGACTGTCCCTATGCTCTTAGCTGTCTCTTAGCTTTCCTTAACTACAACTTCTGTTTTATTACTGGTTTTCTGGAACAAAAGATAAAGGAGCTTATAACTGAAGCCAAATAATCATTCTCATCTCTTGCTGATCTGTATTTGACTTGACAAGAGCCACTGTCTTGCTGAATCTGGCCTGAAATATCAAAAGCAGCTGGTAGTTTGACTTAATCCAGTCTTGCTCTGACAGTAATTCCGATGCAGGCACTTTAGTGCATGTGTTGTGCATTTACTAGCTGTCTGTTTATATTGCTAACAATGATGTTGATACTGCAGCAGGTCATTGCCAGTTAAGTAAAACACAAGTTTATGTTACCATCAACCATTTATTTCAACACTGACATAAGCAGTGTATTGTGTAAATATGTAGTGGTATTTTTCTGTTAACAGAATTGTATTTAAAATGCATGTTATCAGTAACAGTAATATGAAAATGAACCACTTACATTGAAGAGATTTGTATCTAAAGTATGAGCAGAGAAGTAACAGATGACCAGTCATTAACTGGCTAACAACTGCCATTGCAAGAGATTCTGCTCTTGCTGGTAAAAACTCCACTGAATTTTAGTTGCATGGTGTTTTACTGTGTCTACTTTAGGCTCAGAAAACCACAATGAAAATGGCTCTGGAATGTTTCAGTTGCTGGTAAAAATAATAGCAATTATTAAATAAAAATGATTCATTGTATTGGAAATAAATGTCAGATTTTTTTTCTTTTGGAAGGCTCTTATGCCTACAGGGAGCTAGGAAAGGGACTTGAAATTCAACAGACATGTATTCTTTGCATAAATACTTATGCATGAAAATCCCTTGGCTAAATAGAAACCTTTAAATTTAAGTCTTTGCAAATATAGCTCCATATTCTCAAAGAAGCTTTTTAGGGCTTTCCAGAAGAATTATCAAAATACTCTGTTCTTCCTTCAAACTTTCCCAGATCCTACTATATTTAGGATACATGTTTCTCGTGTTCTTTATCAGGGATTTTTTTCTGTTGCTTATTCTCTTCTATCATATGACAGTGTGTACATTCGAAAGACTCATTTTACCCATGAGTTCCATTATCTCGAGTGCAGCAGCCTGTGAGTGCATCCCAAGGCTCCAGCACGGGCGATAAGAGCCAGCAGCTCACATGGGGCCGGATGATCACACATCACATGATGGCCCTGCCCATGGCCAGGGGTGGGACCAGACGACCTTTAAAGGTCCTTTCCAACCCAAACCATTCTGTGATTCTGTGATAGTCAAGGCTCTTTTTTCTCAAAAGTTTGCAAAATCCCCCAAGATAATTACAAACAAAACCAGTGCTGAAGGAAATCTCACTCAGCTCATAAAGCCAGGCAGTCAGGAGCTACGGAAAGGGATGAGTGTCTGATTGGATCGAAATGTTCTTGGGTACCTAAACACTGGCACAATTAAATAATCATGTACCACTTTTTCTCCCTATTCGAGGCAGTTGCATACTAATGTGGATGATTTCATGTAGGGCTCCTGCTCCATTTGCTGAAGTGCTGAAAAACATTCTGGGAAGGGCAAACCCTGCCAGCTCAAGGTCACATGAAGGGAAGACTCCACATGAGCTCGTATCCTCTGGGCATCACCAGCACGAGGGCCCGGCCCTGAGGCAGCAGGATGAGGAACCACGACGTTTAAGCAATGGAGGTAACACAAAGCAAGTCACTTAATCCCAAATTTTTCACAAGCAATTGCTATTCTCTTGTTCCTCGTTATCTGGGTACCCCACTGGACACTAGAGTTCTGACTCAGAGAAATGCTAAATATTTACCAGCTGCTAAAGTCTATGAGAACTGTGTTTCCAGTTCCACCCTGGAAAATCCAAGTGATAAATACTCAAAAAAAGGTGAATATTTTCAACTATTGTCTCAATATAGACTTTTGTCATCTGCAAAATTATAGAACTTGTTAATTTATGGAAGTGCAATGAAAATAAGTTGATTTGTATTTAGTAAACATTCAGACTCTTTAGTGATAAGCATCACTCAAAACCAAGGTAGGCACTGGTTCCAGTTTCAGAGATGTATGTTAGTGGAAAAAAGAGACAAAAAAATTATGTAATGAAAACATGGTTTTCACACCAGCCTCACCCAGACTTTTCAGGAGCCAGTTTTATGGAAAATATATTCAAAAAGCAGGCAAACCAAAACTAGATGGGCAACATTAATTTTGGCACCTCCTAATTCTAAGTGCCCTTGAACTCTTAAATAACAATTTTTAAATCAGTCTACGTTGATACCAAATTTATAATTTTCCTGCTGTTTTGGAATCTCTGCAAAAGGATGGAGGCTACTGAAATCTTTGCAGACAAGTGCAAACAAAGTGACATGGCTCTGAGCTCAGAGTGGCAGTTTGCAGATGTACTTTTTCCTGCTTATGCGTTTTTTGTGGTTAAATAAAAGCATTCAGCTTTCAGTTCTTATCTTTTCAATGTGTTATATTCACGCTACAGGAAACAAACATCAGTATTTTGACCCTGTGGGCTTTTTTTTCTGGAAACAAGACATTAATACAGGGTAGAGCAAGCAACGGCAAAACTTCATTTTTTAAATTGGAGAAGCAGCAAAATTAATTTTGAAAGCTTCTTCGTTCACAGCTGAAAGGCTTTGTACAAAACTTCATCCTGGAGTGATATTTTCAGCTGTAATATAGGGGTTAGTAATGGAAATGCTGACAGGCCCATAATTATGGAAGCGGAGCGGGCACCACTATAAAGTATATCAGATAGGCAACTGCTTCAATTCAGTACAAGGTATCAAAAGATGTTCCTGTCTGTCCTCATGAAAGCAGCACTTGAAATTCCTTTTAACCTCTGTGACTCAAACTGTTAATTTGGTGTTCATCAGGACACATACACCAGGACTAACACTTGCATGAATACCCCCCATTTTGTGCTTCAAACCGAATTGGGGGATCATCCTAAATGGTGAAGCTCAGAAAACAGAAAAAAATAAATATAACAGAAACAGCAAAAATAAATGGCAGGGCTCAGAACATTTTATTTGACAGTACACAAACTCTAGCCATGAAGTACACACTGAAGCCATGTAAAGTAACATAGAAATGACACACCCATTCCTGTGTTCTGTGAGGTTTTAAAGCTTCTCCTTAGATTCAGATAAACAATGATAGATTTGTGTGCAATTACCCTTTGGGACACTGAGGGGGGAAAATTGCCATCACCTCTGTTCACTGGATCTTGTTTGACAGCCACTTCATATATTGGCATGAAATTCTTGATGCCTGCACAAAATCCATGCATGCAAAGGAAAGAAGATCAAGCCTGGAGGTGCAGGAAGGCAGCTGGGTGAATAATATGCTTATAGCCTGTACAGATTTTAATTTATGTTGTTAATTCCTCTAAAAACATTCACTGAATTGGTAGCATGATTATAATGTGCACAGTATATTTTATTTCTGTAATATATCAATTCTGAAATTTCATCTGACACTTGTCTGCTGTAATAATGTTCTCTTTTCTTCAACAGATGCAGAAAGAGCAGCAGGAGGTTACCTTTGAATTATTTTCAACTATGTACTCTATATCATGACTCCAACAAACTCACTCCAATTTCCTTCTCAGCATAAGCAGGAAAACTACAGAAAGAGTGAATTTACCTCTCTTGCATCTAGCCAGAAAATCAAATATTTGGTGCCAAGTTCTTCTGAACAAGCCCCTTTTCAAGCATAAAGAATTTTTTTTTTTTTTAAATTATGTGTTGCATTCTGTAAAAATCTAGGTCTACAGCTCTTATCAAGTAAGGGAAATAACGACTGCCACATTCCACAGAAGCTTGCCTCACTGGAAATGGGACTGATGGTGTTTTTGATGACTAGGTAGAGAAAGAAAACATATCACTGAACAGAAAGTACTTTCCCATGGAAAGCTGAAATAGTACTATTTTGAGTAATGCCCTACTTAAGCACAGGGACACCCTCACTGTGTCACTCACACAAACGTGATTTGCATGTTTTGATGGTTTATAATTCTGCCTCAGACTACAGCAATGCCTTCTACAAGATGATTCAGAAGATTGTTATATTTGCATATTTCCCCCATTCCTGGCAGCAAAAGCTTCCACGGGCCATCAATTCCAGGACTGCAGCCACTACAGGAGAACACGAGCAGCAAAACAAAAAGGTACTGATGTCATTCCTAATTGAATGTGGAGCAAACTGGGGCTGCCAGGATTCCTGCACTTGTAGTCATGGGATGGTTTAATTTTCTGATGAGGAAAACACATTTTGTCCTGAGGAGCACAGAATTTCAGATATCAACAGAGGACAATGTAATTTTGTAGTTCTAGAACAAGAGGCCACATGAAGAAGACTTTGGACTGTTAACTCACTTGCTGAAGAAGATGAGGCAGTAAAGCAACAAGTTCCAGAACAGAAAAATGTACTGGCTTACCAAGCCAGGCTCATTCCTCCTAGATATCTACTGAACCAGNAGGCAGTAAAGCAACAAGTTCCAGAACAGAAAAATGATCTGGCTTACCAAGCCAGGCTCCTAGATATCCACTGAACCAGAAAAAACCTTACTTCATCTTGTGTCATTTTGTCCATATTATACATCATTTAGCAAATCATCAGGTTTACAATTTTATTAGAAATCTCTGGGAAACAGTTTCGATTTTCTAACATAATTTGATCCTCTGGTATCACAGTTTAAAGAACACATAAATGTGAATATGCATGAATGACTTGTGGTACTTTGTGGGAGAGTAAGACAAAGCACTTTACCTAAAGCCAGCAGAGTTCTACAGAGTGCAGTTCAGGACAGAATTGTCTTGCATGTCACACACAGCGCCTCATTCAATGAATTCTCTCTTAGGTTCATGTTTTTGCATTCTTAATTCGAAAGAAGAGAAACTCCCACTGGCTTCACTGTGTTGAAGTGGACCTGAGAAGGGCATTAATCTTGCTGACCACATGCATAGGAATGCTGTCAATTAATTACAAGTGTATCAAATGCTTGACTGCAGATCGTGGTGTGCTTTTCACTTACTGATTTACAGCCAGTGGGAGGAGGTTACAGCAAAAATGTAACTCCAAATCAGAGATAAATATGGACATGGAAATTTATCTCTGTTTTCAAGACAGACAGTTCTGTGTGTGCTGGGCATGAACCAGAGCTGTGGTGATGAAACAACTGGGTCTGCTCCTGGCAGTGACCAAGTGGGGAATCACTCGTGGAGCACAGGACCCTGTGAGTTTTGATGCTGTGCTTCCTACAAGAGCTAGGATCTAAAATAAAGCAAACATTAACTCCTTTCAGAGATAAAACAACCAGAAGAGTTTGCAGCTCCAAATGGAAACCAGGGAACATGACATCCTGCCAACCAGCACTTGGCAAAACAACTTCTCATATAATATGCAAATACTGGTGCACTGATAAGTATTACTTGCAAAAAATATTAATAAGCTGCCTGAAATCTGAACTATTTGCATTATTGCTACCTCTGTGATTCTCTTTAAGAAACAGTCCTCAAATAGTTGATGGTTTAAAGGAATAAGAATTAAAAAAACAATAATCAAAAATCTCCTATTGAAGTTTTGTGCCTATATGCAGTAAAGCAGATAGCCATGGTAAAAAAAATCTCACTTGGTACTCTAAAGATTGCATCTTGGCATTTAGAATTAATTCAGTATGTTGTGCTGGCATTAAATTATAATTCTATACTTTCACCAAGTAGGACAGTTGTATTAATTTGCTTTTCATATGCTTTTCATTTGCTATCAGCTATTCAATGTATTGAACAGAAAATTGAGAAAGAGCATATGAGAGGGGTTCCTATTACTCCAGAAAAAAAAGAAAAAGTGTGTGACTAGCACAGCTTGAATGCATAAACACAGAGTGAAATTTAAGACAGCTTTAGTGAGGAGAAGTCATGTATTAATCTGTATTTAGAGGTCAGCAGGTACACAGCCAGAGCAGACCCAGTGGATAATGGACAATTTAATATCAAAAGCCCCTTTTGCCAATGTCACAGAATCACAGAATATGCTGGGTTGGAAGGGACCCACCAGGATCATCAAGTCCAACTCTTAACCCTGCACAGGACATCCCCAAGAGCCACACCATGTGCCTGAAAGCACATTCCTCCATTTTCTAAAAGAAACAGATTTCCCATAAGGAAGGTCCTTGCGTGGACAAATCATTGTTTACAAGGTGCAATAAAAAGTGAAATAATTAGACAAACAATTTTTAACACTGGTGAGGGAGCATCAGTTAAGTCCCAGAGGAATTTGTGCTGGCTCTGAAAGTGTTCCACTCATCATTAAGGATGGTTGTAGCAACTTAAGATAACTTGAACCCAACGAGGATGGAAAGCTACATTTTTGAAATTAACCTCCCACAAAAAGGATTTAAAAGAGGGAGTGGGAGGCATATTACAAAGAGTGCAAAGAGAAAAAAGGAGACAACATAGAGGATACAGTTACAGTGATCGCTTGCAGCCTGCAAGGCTCAGGAGCAACTCTTGATTAGATGGAAAGCTCAGTAACTTTATCTCCTTGACCTTAGAGGGAATGAACACCTGAGAAACCAGCTTAAAATTCTTTAGCCCAAATTCACCACAGGGTCACCTCAGTACTGCAGATGGAAGAGTTCAGAGATGAAAACTTGGCCTCACCGTGGTCTTCGACACACAGAGGAACCAAAGAGCTCCCAGTTTCCTGCTGGTTAGCCTGTGTCACACAGCTCTGGTACTGCTTCTGCTGCTGAAACTGAGGGGTACAGCTGGGCCCCACGGCTGAGCAGGGTGAAATGACAGAGAAACATCCCACAAGGTCAGCTGAGAGGAAAGCAGACCTCCCCTCTTGGCAGTTCAGGAACACAGGGAATAAAGGACAGGAGCCTTCGATCGTGGGCGAGTTCTTTCTCGTTCTTATGAAAATGCAATGCACGTCCCAGTGCTGTCCTATCTTAAGGTAATGATCAATTTGTGGAGTTGTACAGAGTGTGCCTGAAAAGGATCCCGTACTCAGGATGTCAGAATGGCTTTGTGTCACCCACAGATCTTTGCATTTTCATGACAGCCATTTCCCGAGCAGCTTCATTAGACAGAGACACTGAAATGCTGGCTTCTGTCAAGGAACCTTTCACAGAAGAGTTTGCGTATTTTTTGAGTTTATAAAAAATGTTAAAGATTTGACAGGAATAAAACCCCAGTAACTCTTTATTCCTTCAGTATAAATGCAACATATGAAGAAATTATCAATTTTTTGAAGCCTAAGAAACTGTTTTAAACATGCATCAGTATGCAGGTATGTGAAATAGCAAAAAACTCTACTGATTCTCTTCACCTTTTAGACTTTGATGATATAATTTTTCTTTCCCTGTTTTCTAGAACATCATAAGCAGATGCAGTGTAATAATTTGCTACAGAAAGGACACAAGGAACCAAATTTTCAGCTGGCTTACTGAGGTGAACTTTATAAGTCAACTTGCAAATTTTGCTGTGCCTCCAAAAGAGTTTTTGTTTAAATCTGACATATGCAAACAATTTGCACACATAAATCAGTGGGGTGATGAAATGCTGATAGAGCTAAAAGTCCTTTTGCTTTGAAACTCTTGACTGGAAGGTGTCAAAAGTCCAAAAGTAAAAGAAGGGTTTGCAAGATAAGACAGGAAAAATGTACCTCAGCAGCTCTGTCATTATTTTTATGTCAGTGATTGCATGATAAAATATTTAATCAGCAAGTCTATTTATTTTCCTACATGTTTTCCCTATATTTCCAGTTTCCAAAAAATGGAAAATACTTTGAAATGTCACCTGATGGAGCGAGTGAATTCTATTGCTACAAACCTTATTACTTAAATTCCTCTCTCTGAAAAATGCATGGTGTGTCCTTCCTTTTTCCCTTACTTTTCACTTCTTTTCTTTTTACTGACAAAATGGGTAAAAATGTTTTCAACCAAAGGCAGTTTCACTGTGGTGACACTTGTATTTAAAAGGCAAGATACCAAAGGAATGAACACTCGGTGCAGGAGGGGGGAGTATCAGGAACCACCCATCAACACCAAGATAAAAATTCATGCTACAATTTCACACAGAGAATCGTGACTGTTAAGAATGAATATTCATGGATAACTGCTTCAGAAAAGTGTGGATTAACCTGATATAAACTCAACAAAATGAAGGCTGGTAAAGCACAGTGGCAAAGCTTTCATAAACTTCAAGACTAAATTCTGGCTTGTGGCTGATGAAGTCTTGGCTGAAGCAGCAGCTTGGCTCTGGGCTCGCTCTTGTGCCCACAGGTAACACTGGTTACAAGAGTGAGGTAGTGATTTCTCAGGCCAATATTTGGTTAGATGAGATTTAGGCAGCTCCAAGGCACAGGTTTACACAAGGACTCTGGGACTTTCAAACTTAGCATCAGCACCAAAACAGAGGTTTAAAAAGCAGAGGTCCTACATCTCAAGAAGACCAGGAGCAGGGACAGCTGAGCTGGGAAAACTCAGAAAGGCCAAGAATAACCCAAGCTGGAGACTGAATTTCCATTAGATCTGTGAATCCAAGACATTACCCTTAAAACACATGATCTACTAATCTACATTAATTACCTTCAGCAATGCTTTTTAAATTTCCTTTGATCAAAAACATCTTGCAAACTCCACTTTTTTTCCTTTACTCACTGTTCTTGTCAATGGCTTGGATTGGCTACAATGCTGAGTTCTCTCCTTCCCTTACCATTAAATATGCATGAATACTTCAAAGCCTAATGCTTTACTGCACACTTACTGTTACATGGAAGTTTGTGAGTGGCCCTAGGGAATGTCCTCAGCTTTTCTGTAACAATAAACTCAATCAAGTGCTACCTGTAACATAAGCCTAAAGGAGCTCACTTAATTTGCAAGTCTAACTTCCAAAATTGTGGAAAAGGCCTGCAAACAAAGATGTGAAGTATAACAACCCATGGAAAGGAATGCAATTGCTGGGAGCTCATAAAAGGCCTTAAGGACCTCCTTGCAAAGCTGTAAGACATTCTCTGACTCTGACACAAAGCAAGTGACACTGGTTTAAATAACATGAACATTTCCAGCCAATGTAAACTAGCTTAAAAACCAAAATATGACAAAACATACCATCCATGAGACACTATTTTGTTTGGCTTTGCTTTACCAAATGGTAAAATGCAAAGGGAAAATTGAGAAACAAGAAACAACCCTGAACCGGGTTAAAGAGAAAACTCTGTGTATGCACACATCTCCTGCTCCTGAAAATTCATTTTATATCCTATAAAATAGGAAAAATTGGAGGACCCAATTAGCCAAAGTTAATAAAGACCAAAGTCTGACAGCTGCTTCTAAAAACAGTAAAAAAAGCCTCAACAGGAGACTGCTGTGCAGAACTCAGGCAGCAAGGTCCACTCTGCACCTCACTACTCACACAACTGCACCCATTAGGGATCCTTGGCATGGTTCTATTTACACATATTTATAAATGCTTTTGATAACAACCACACTATCCTGACTGAAGTATTTGCACCTGGTTACTTTATCCTCCTAGGCATATAGCTTTTTGCAGAAAATGCAGAACATGAAGTTATTTTGAATTATTTAATTTTCACATCTTAAAATATTTTGGGGAGAAAAACCTACAACATATTTTTTCCCTCCATCTAAACATTAAGAATAATTTAGGATAGTATCTATGTGTTTCTGTGTTTTTACTCTGAAAAATGGAAAAATATTTACATATTCACCTGTGAAAATATATATTTATATATTATGTGATTCATGTATGCTGTATTATAGATATACCATTTAACTGATTCTATTGGAGTTGACAAAATTTAATCAAAAGCTCTTCTTATGGTCATGAGAGGGGAATGCTTTGAATAGTTGTGATAGTAGGATGTCTTGCCCACATGGAAAATCTGGAAAAATTCAGTGGAAAACAGAAGGAAATGAAGAGTTGAGATGAAGTAAAGGGCTAAAGTGTGGAGATCATGAGCAATCACTGCTCCCCAGATGCTGGTCAGGAATCAGAGCTTTACCAGAGTTCAGCCCCCAGGGGAAGGATGAGACAGAGACCTGTCCCTGTGCATCAGACCAGCTCCTTCCCTCCTCCAGAAGAACATTTGCTTCTGAAGTCTGAAGGGATGGATGCTCATGGATGGCCACTGACATTCCTTGGCCTGTCACAAGACAAATCACTCACGTTGTTTACTCCAGTCTTGGCCACTGAAGACAAACTGGCATATCTGAAAATGTCTTGGCAAAGAGGCAGGAGTGGAGGTATCTACATTTAACTTGTAATATGCTTGCAGCATGATTAAATAAAAACATAACCACCTGTTACCCTTAATTCAGTGGGAGTATCTATTTTCAATATAGCATTTACTATCCACCCTCAAGTATGGCAAGGAACACCATGGCAACATAAACACAGTCGTGGCTGCTGGAGAAAGTTAAATTATAAATAGCAATGTATAGCCCATGAGGTCCTGGAAATAAACTAACTAATCCAGAGGCATTTGTTACTATGACATAACATTTCCACTCAAATGCTGTTTGCCTCATCTCAAACTCCCTCAGAACAGATTTAGAAGTTCGGCATCACTTGACTCCAAGCAAGTTCAAGTTCAGACATGAAAAAAAAACAGAGATAGAGGAGAAAATAAGCTATAGCAGAACAGTGGAGAATTAACAACAACAAAAATCCCCATTTAGCTTCAGTTTCCACTGAAGTTAATGGGGGAAAAAATCCCAACATATCCCAAATGTATAACAGACTCCCATTAATATAGACAAACATGTTTTTAGACTGAATCATCCCTGAGGAGAAAAAAAGAAAAAAGAAAAAAAAAGAAACAAAAAAAATGCACTTAACTGAGTAGCAAACAGTTTACAAATGCAAATAAACTTAGCAACCCTCTAAGACACTGGAGAAATTTTGGAACTTGGTGCTCTCTTTAGCTTCATTCTGGGAGAGAGATCCATGGTAACTGTGGGAATACAGGGACTCAAGCCCAAGCCGAGTACTCAAGAGGGAGCTGAATTATCAATTGTTCCAGTCTGCTGTGCAGTTCCTTATTCCCTGCAAAGCCCAGGCCAAGCCAGAGCAGCAGCTTTTTGCCAGCTGGCCACACGCCTGCTGGGGCTGGAGAGGCTTCCTCACTTTGGAGGGACCAAGGGCTCAAAAATGGGAGAAAGGAAAGGAAATCAAAGGCTCTATAGAACTAGGACTGAACATTGAGAGCAAAGAGATAACTGAGAAGTCTGTGGTGTAAGGACAGCAAAAATTTCACTTAATGTAGGCTCAAAGACATCATAGAGGTTTGACACAAATCTGGGGCCTTAATCTAAACATGTAAAACATGTTATTTAGGTTAGGCAAGAATAATAAAAATTTAGAGACATCAGCTGGATCTCTTCCTTGTTCAGAACAACAGATTTGAGAAATTTACATTTTCTTTTCATTTACAGACATTGGTTTAAGTCCACTTTTCATCAGACTGATAAAAATCTGTAATGGATCTCCTGAGGTAAATGGAATTATTTCAGATTTACACCACACAATTAAAATACAATTTAAATTCTCAGCATTACTGTTCTAAAAATATGCTGTGTTTTATCACACATATTTGGTGAAATCTTGGTCTCTCTGACATCAGTGACAGAACTCTTTGGTATTACTGTGGTCTAATTTCCACTGAGTGCTTTTCCGTTCACACAGAGTAAAGCCAAACAAAAGCTGCCCCACTGAAGGAAGATTTAAATCAATTTTATATCAAGTCTATGGGATAAAATAAGCAGGTAAATTATTTAAGACTGTAATCATGTGTGTATTTAATGTGCTTCATTTGGCTTATTGTGAGTCATTGCACAATTAATTTATTAAATGAAAATACTACTTAGAGGTCAGCTAATTTGCACTTTTGAAGAAAACCTGACAAAATCAGAGAAGCAGCTGGATAAACTTGTCAAGCATCTTTCAGAAGATAAGATTATACACACTAGGACCAGTGTTCACATGGACCTAACAAGTGAAATTATTTTAAAAAGTCTATGTATGACCAGGAGAGAGTCAAACTTCACATGGCTGAGAACTTCAATAGAACTGTCATTGTCTTTACCTTTCTAATAAAGACAATTCTTTGGTTCATGGTGGACTTCCATATTTTGGGAATCTTTCAAGCAAGATGGTGCCACTAGCACAAAAGGTTATTTTAATAACTTTTTTATAAAATGAGAGCAAAAACCTGAAAATATATTCAAAAATGAGTTGTGTTTGTCATCAGTGGCTGATTGTTAACCAAGCACTTGGACAACAGTGTGTGCCACACTGGAGTGTCATCACCACATAACTGTTTTGTCATGCATTGTAATCATATTTTTACAGAAAAAACCCTGAACACAGTCATTAATTGGTCAACACATTAAACCTAAGATGACATTTAGTGTGATGAAATGGAAAAGAAGGCATTCTCAGCATGCTCACAGAAAACAATTCCCACAGGGCCTAAGTATTCCTAAATCACTTGGGCAAGACTAATCTTAGAACAGACACATAAAAACTCCTAAGTAAAGACCATGATTTTTCTGGAGAGCATATGAACAAATCTTTTCCTACATTCACAAACATTCATGTCCTGTGACTCACATGACTCCTGGTGCTTTAAATTAATTGTGTGTGCAAGTTATGGATGTGCTGGAGCTTGGAGGGTGCACAGTAAAACCAGCATTGGAACTGCAAAAGTACAAAACCAACAGAACCAAAAACTGCTTCAGCATTTTCTAACCACAAACAAGAAAAAGATGGAAGATGCACATTTTTTTTTCCCAAGAAGAGACATTAAAATGTCATTCCTACAATTTAGCACCCTGCATTGTACTTTAGAAAATTAAAAATAGCATTTTGATACATATCCAAGGATTCAAAATTGGCAGATCTCTTATAACCAAAATTGGAAAGAAATGATGAACTTGGAAGGAGATAAACAAGACTAAACCCAGACTAAAAGCATTTTATAGAAACACAGGTGAAGTTCAAGTCTGGTTTCTCCCACCTACAGACTGTAAATCCATCTGTTAACCCAATTTGAAATCTAAATTACCTTTTCTTCACTCCTTTTTAAACACAGTCAATAATCCTGGGGGGCACCTTTCTCCTTGCTTTTTAGATGCCTGCAGACACTGACAATTACACTTAAATATATGCACAGTATTCCTACAGAGAGTTCTTCAGGCTGCACTGGAGGGCTCTCACAGCAAATTTGCATCAAATGTCATTATTTGCTTTATTTTGGTATAAAGTCTCAAAAAATCTACTGATAGATGATAGATGCTCTATGAACCAAAGATAAATATAAGGAAAATAATAACTCTGGGAAAAAAGAAAAGAAAATAATAAAGTAAGTTTTCCATTAACAAGGATGCAAAGGATAATTCCTTACCCACAATGACTGAGAATACTCAAGGGTTTGCATGTGTGTGTTATCCATCCTCATCCTCAGAGTATATCATGGTTGTATTAATAATGTGTGTTAGGTTGGACAGCCAAAATGGAAAGCCTGTGTGGATTTTAGCATCCAAAACCAGCTCGCTTCTGTAAGAGCAGCCTGGGGAACACAGCTGTCAGATCAGCAGTCACACAGAAGAGTTGGGTGAATGAATCATTGTTATAAACGATGGGTTTTCCATTATCTGACTGGGCGGCCTTTAGTGCCCAAGAACATGATCTCTAACAGATTTTAACAATGCAAATGCCTGGCAGACCAAAATGAATACCCACGAAGGAAAATATCATTTGTAACCTTTCCTAGTGAGTACAGAAATCTTTGTCTTCCTCTAATCTAAAGGGTTTTATAGACTTTAGGAGCTATTAATCACCCAACTTTTTTATAATGTGCAGTCAAGCACAGGAAAATTGGCATAGTTACGTTATTTCTAACCTTGAGAGTATGAAGAATGAAGAAATCAAACAGACTGGACTATGGGAAAATGTATTTGATATATCAGAGCTATCAAACTTCAAGATGCCAATATAGACATGTACATTCATTATTAGGTAGATAAACAGAAGCTGTCAGAATTTCAGAAGGGCTGATCATTCAACATTAACATCAACTCCTATAAGAACTTCATGTTCTCAGCAAGACAAAGTTCCACCCAAAAAACAAACCAGAAAACTCAAAGTTTTAAAAGCCAGTATTGACATTCTGTGTTTTTCTCTCGCTGTTCTTTTGTTTCCAAACCTATACTATGCTTCAAAAACAAACACAGCTCACGGAGTTCCTGATAGCATCAAGGCTCTGTGGAGTGCTTTAGCTAGAAAATGTCCTAAACCACCAACAGGCTGCATTACCTTTTGTGAGAAATGCAAAACTGGGCCTGTACTTTGCTAACAAAGCCCTCAAATTAAATGTGTGGTAAAAAAGGAGATATATATATATATGTGTGTGTGTGTGTATGTGTGTATACACCTTGGAGAAAACAAGTGTTGACAGGGAAAGACAGGACAAGGGAGACAAAGAGAGATGGGTGTCAGAGTCTGGTGTTCCTTGGGTAATATCTAATCCTTGCCACTGAAAAGTTTTTTAATGATTTACACTGAAGTCTGAAGAAAATGATTGTTGTGTTTCTTTCACAGAGTTACACTGAAATGTGCAAACAGGAGTAAGGGAGAAAACTGCATATTTTTGGATGTCTATTTGCAGTGGAAATCAGTGAAGGTTTGACATCTGCTCTGCACTGCTGTACTTTTACAGCTGACCCCAACTAATGTAAGAAGGCCAAACCAAAGCAAGGCGTTTATTTTTTCCCATGCTAAAAACTAGCTTGCACTTTCATCTGCTCCTTCTTGCAACTAGACCATGCAGCCAAAGAAAATTGAATAGATATTCTTCCTTGGTGCTAACAGTTAACTTCTGGCACTTTGTCTCATAGGTTTTATCTGTTACTGATTCTTCCCAGGCCATAAGGTTTAAGGTGAATTTAAGGTCACACTGTGTGTAGCAAAGGCCTTGTGAGATCACCCACCAAAGACCACATCCAACCACTTTGCTGACAAGAGACATACACAAGGAATTCTTTTAAAGGCTAAAAAGATGCTCAGAATGGTGTAAAGACATTTTCTAACTCAATAATTAACTCTGAATCCTCCTCAGCCAAATGTGGCAGTGCCTCCACCATATTAACAGCAAAAGGCAGGTGAGGCTGCTGATGTTCTCAGAAGGCATCTCCTGGCAGAACAATTAACTACATTAAAAGGTCCTTTATATTTCACAGCAATTCAGTATATTGTAAAGGAATTGGTGTGAGATGCATCAGAGCTGTTGATAGCTTAAATTAAAATTGCACAATAAGCCTCTGTTTTTTGCTGAACAACCTCAGCTCAAAAATGCCAGATAAACGTTTTCTGCAGAGGTCATGGACATGACACAGTCCAGCTATAATTTCATTTACAAGTAATTAAAATAAATGAAATTTGACAAGGCGACTTCAGCCTAAGTTTGTTTACAGTCCTCTTGCTTATGACCAACATACTGCTTTTACAGGTGTTCCATACACTGATCTGTTCCTGAAAGAATGTTCTGTGGCTGTAGTTGGGAAATGAAGGAAATGGACACAGTTGACCATTATTCAATCTATCTGTTTGCAGGATGAGGAGATGTAGCTTGCCCTGCAGCAGATCACTGTACTTTAGAAAAAAATTATTTTACACTTTATACCTACTACAGGCTTTGCTGTACTACAAACATATAGTTATGTCCAAATATTGTAACACCTGCTGACTCTCAGGGTATAACAGCTCTTTCTCAAATGCTTTCAATGAGCTTTAAATCTGTCTAAATAAAGCATGTTATAACATGTACCCTTTGTACACAAAATGGGAGACTATGAAATCTTTTAAAGAAGAAGTGTACACAAGATTCAGAGGATACAAATACTGTTTACACATGTTGTTGAAATAATTTTATATAAATAATCCACACTGGGAGAATTCACAATGTTTGAAACAAGAACTAAACAATGGATATTTTTATAAAGCAGCAAGGATAACACCTCTCAAACCAGAATTTGTTAATGCTGAAAGGACTTTTTGTTGAAAAACCATGATCTGCATTTACAGACATTTTGCAGGTCTCTGCTTGTTTGTATTCATGACAATACAGCTGTTCCTCCACACCTCATGCAGGCAGTGCTCCCCACAGATCCATCTTGGCTTTTATTTAAAACAGAGTGGGAGTGATTCCACCAGCCTCAGCAGAGATAATCTTGGTTGAAATAAAGAACAAAGGGAAGAAAAACCTGTCAGGGCTTTAGGTACTGGCCATGCACGTACAGTTCAAACCTAACAGAAACCTTAATGGTCATCCCTGTTTCCAAGGAAAAACCCTATGGCTTCTGTAGTTTATTTGATGTTCAGCTTTCAAATTTACACAACCCAGCTTCACATCACTCACAGCATTTTATACCAGTAACAACTCAATTTTCAACAGGATCCAGCAAAAATGTCTTTCTAACTGTTTCCCTAAACAATCATCACTTTCCTTACAAATTGAGAATTTCACTACACTTTGCCTCTTCCAGAAGAGTTCAGTACCACACTAATCAATTGGTTTACGTTTTCAGATAAAGGTATCTCTAAATCACAATCCCATGTAATCCTTCCTGTGAAAAATTGTGGAATTCTGATTGCAATGAGCTCCAAGCCTGAGAAATTTTTAGCATCTCCGCTCTTTCCAATTGCATGGTGTTCTTTTCACTTGCTTAGGAATGTGTTTTTTTAACTGATGGTATTTAAACCCCACAATGCAGCCTATTATAATATTCTCTCATATGACGTAACAAGCTATTTGTAAGAATGAACTAACACATGAAAATGCAATTTACAAAATAACTAAGCAGCAGTTATCCAGCTCATTTATTAATTGCAGCTGGAATGAAGACTGGCAACATATCCTATGGGATTACTGGAACAGATTTTACTTGCTTTATATACTTATGCAAATAAATGGCTTTTTCTAATTTATAAGGTCTCATCTCAATGTTAACAAATGGATTGAATTTGCCAAAAGTACCACAAATGAGTTAAATGACTGCTCATTGGCAATCATATAGGTTTTGTCAATCAAAAGTTCCATCCTGAGCATATTTGCAAAGTTCTTCCAGCAGATGTTATTATTTTGCTTAGCAGTTAACATGCTGCTTCCTTTCTCAAATTATTTTACAGCTGATCAGGCAGCTCGTGACTATGGACACGTAACAGACCTAAAGAGCTGTCAAAAATTCAATTTACTGAAGAAGGCTCAGCCTTGAATAAGAACTGTAGTGTGGTGCCACTGTAGCTCAGCAAGAACTCTTGGAACAACCCATCTTTCCCAGTGCTTATGGACAAGGAACAAATATTCATCTCCAGCTCCTGTATCCTGGCTCAAAACACACCACAACAGTTCAGTCTGTAGCAAACAGCATTTCTTAGGAGATGTTTTCTTTGCAAGAAAGCATTTGGCCTCCAAGCAGACAGGTAGATAAACAAACCTCCTATAAATATTTGGGTATCTTATCTAATATGGGCATCAAGGAAAGAACGCCTTGGGAACAGGATCTGCAGTAGCTAATGAAGGAATTTCCTATCCACAACAGTGCCAGAAACTCTCTAAACCTGGAGACAGTGCTGCTGTTACACTGACATCTATCAGTTTTTCACTCTTCCCTGGAGATACATTTAGGTTGTAATAGTCAGCCAGAGCAGCACTAGCTCCTACACTGCTGCATGCACAGGTATTTACATGAGAGGTCACAACTTCCAGTTACTTGTCTGGACATTACATAACACTTCACTGCACATATTTTCACATTACACACAAAATCTGACTACAGAAGACTGGCTACAGGTGCTTGGCTGACAGAGCTAATACTTCATCTTCCTGCCTGTGCCAGATTATTTTCACAGGAATGATATGGAAACCACTCTGGTGTTGGTGACAACACCATGAATTAAGGACATAGTTCTTCCTCATTCATATTGTGAGACTTCTATGGATGGATATCTGACAAGGCCTTGCTAAAAAAAGAAAGCTGCTCAAGGAAGTGCTTTTGGATATATGTATAAAGTGCACAGGCTAAAAGGCAGAACATCCAAACAACAGAAAAAAAAAAAGTTTATTAGGTCTATGTAAGAAAAACAGCACAAAAAGGGAATCCATGCTGTTGCATAAGAAAGAACTGCATTTTTCCCACATCTGTGGAGACAGGACCCCAGAAATGCTTGTGTGCTTTACTGCCAGTGGAGTCCATGCAGGTCAAGCACCTGAGTGCCACTGCACATCAGAGCCCAACACCCGACCCTGTGGGAAACTGCAGCTCCTGTGGAAACTGCCTTTCCCACAAAGCCCACTGAACCTCAGCGTGACTCTGCACCCTGCAGAAGGCAGTTTGGGCCTCTTAGAACCAAAATGCTCTTGGCTTTTGAAAGGTGAGCATTGCCCCATGATGTTCTCCTGATGACTGCACAGTGCAGCCCCTTGTTCTACACAGATAGCAAAAAATATCATTGTGTTGGTAGTTATTGTGCAACTGAGGGCAAAAATAAGATAACACTACCTTCCTAAGACTGTAAGAAATGTCACAAAGATGAACCATTATGAGAAGTAGAGTGTGGGGACTGCTTTAGTATGCAAATGCTGCAAGAAAAATAAGGTATTTGCTAATTTCAAAATTATGTCCTGTTTCATTTTATAATTAATAATCAAATTGATGCTAAACATCAGACATGTTCTAGGTTCCTCATTCAGGAAGCTCAGCTACAGTGCTTGGATTCAATGAGTGATTCAACACAAGACAAATGACAAAATCGAGTCTCTTCACTAATTCTCTTAACATTCTAGAGAACAAATGACATCCAGCCTTGCCTTCTGCCTCATCATGAATCAACCATTCCTGTTTTGGAAGATTTTTGAACTTTTCTGCATCTGGAAATCTTGTTTAACAATAATGTTTCAAAATAAATTAGATCTGCTCCCTTCTGATGATGTAATAAACTGTTATTAACTAAGTGTGGTAGTCTAAGGACATCAGGAACTGGCTTGGATAAAACGCTGTCTACATTAGAGTGATGCAATAAACAAAGAAAATGATGTATTAAAGGAATAATGCCATCCAGTCTCACAGCATATAACTTGGATGGAAACATGCTAGAATTAAACCTATGTCTATTTAACTTCATGTCTATGGTGGTTTTAGCTCCTGCTCCCAGCAGAAGGAATTTCCTGAGCAGCCTGGAGTAAATATTTGGCAGCTCCAATTCCGAGTTTTAGAGAACTGTTAATTTGCCAGAGCTGAAGATATGGACAAAACGACTATTGAGACGACTACTCTGTCACACCCGCGAGGACTTCTGCACACATATTGCAAAAAATAAAACCGTGCGGCAAAACACTCGCCTGGATGGAGCCAAAGAACGAATGTGTGCATTAATTAGGGGATTAATGAGTGAATTGGAGCGCTCCGGCCGGGACCCTCGGCCGGGACCCTCCGGCGGGGCCGCGGTGTGGCCAGAACGGGGCCGGAGCGGGGCCGGAAGGGAGTCGGAGCGGGCCGTGGCATGGTCAGAGCGGGGCCGTGGCATGGTCGGAGCAGAGCCGTGGCATGGTCAGAGCGGGGCCGTGGCATGGTCGGAGCGGGGCCGGAGAGGGGCCGTGGCATGGTCGGAGCGGGGCCGTGGCACGGTCGGAGCGGGGTCGGAGCGGGGCCGTGGCATGGTCAGAGCGGGGCCG
>VYXF01006679.1:33238-45766 GCA_013397295.1 Polioptila caerulea | reverse complement strand
CATCCCTTCCTTCATCCCTTCCTTCATCCCCTCCCCACCGCCCTTCTCCTGGCAGCTTTTCCAGGCTCTTTTCCCGAGCTGGATTCCTTCCCCGAGCACTCACCCGAGGCGTTTCTGACCCTCAGGGGACACCTGGGTGGCAGCAGCCGCCTGTGGTGCGGGGATGACCCTCCCTGTGCCCCATCTGCCCACTGCACAGGAGAGGGGAAGCCCTCGGGAGGTGAATCCGTGTTTTTGGGGTGTGTTTGCACAGCAGGGACCCTCCAGCCCAGCCCCCTTCCACAGGCCAGCCCCGGCAGGGGAAGGGCTGCGTTAAACTGGGGTGGGAGGGAGCAGTGCCCTGCTCTGTGTCATTTGCAAAGGTTGAGGATTATTCCCTAACTCTGGCCATCATTACCTGCTGATCTGCATCCCTGCTGCTGGGCAGGACTGCCACACAAGCACTTGAGTGGTTTGTCTCTTTTTCCCAAGAACAGATGTGGTGATGCTGTTGGATAATGATTCTCCGTTGTTTTTTTTTAACAGAATCAAGGAATTGCATTTGTTTTGGGTGCCTGTCTAAGTAGTCTTGTGGCTGGCATAGAAACCACTAATGGCCTGTCTGAAGAATCCTGGATTTTCTGCTCTTTGCTCTGAAATCTTCTCCTCATGGAAGCTGCTTTCCAGAGATCTTTTCCTGATCTCTCTGGAATCTGACCTAAAGCAGCCCCTTAACACCAACCAGCACCTGCCCAAACGTGAGGTGCAGCTGCAGAAAGATTCCCTTGAAATTTAGAGGTGTTTCCATCATCCTCAAATACAGATCCTGCAAAAGTTGGTGGGTTCATGCTGCTCTTACCAATTTGGTGAGAAGAGCAGGAATTTCAGCTTTCCAGAGCAGAGGAAATGGGGTAGTGATGCCAGTGCCTGCCTGTAAAAATGTGTATTTGCTTATGGGCAGGTTTTTTGTCCCTGGGAAAGTTCCCTGTGTGCAGGACCCACCCTGGAGCATGAAGCAATCTGGCTGTGATGTGCATTTCTGGTGTGAACACACAGTTTCAGTGAGTCAGCCCCAAACTGTGCCATGGGCAGGGAGGCACTCTCACTTCTAGCACAGTGAGAAGCCACTCTTTAAAACTGGAGATCTTCAGATGGGCAGGAGATTCTCCAAAATAACCATCCCATTCTTCCTAGGGGAGCTGAAGAAGGTGGCACTGAATGCAGAGTGTGAGAGCCTCACATTTTCTGTTCATTTTGCAATCCATTAAACATCATCACTGCTGTTTGCAGATAGATTTTGTCCTAAAGAGGTTTAAAAATCCACTTGTTGGGTTTTTATCAGCTGAGATGTGATCTTTCCAGGCAGGCTGCTTTGTGATGAAAACTTTACAGAAAGTTTAGCATTTTTTTAGTAAAACACCTGAAATAGAGGGGGTTTTTTAACTCTTCAGCTGTGTTTTTAATATCCTGGGCATTATTTCCCATCCCTGAAAGCTTTTCCTTTAAATGAGCACTTCTTGAAGGACAGAGAAGCAGAAAGCAGAAAAAGAAGACAGATTTTGGTTCTCTTTGTGCATGTTAAAGTGTAAAAAACATTTAATTCTGAAATGCACAAAGATGTGGAGCTGGATAAGGAGCCCATGCAGTTCACTAACAATAAAGAATATTTCTTTATTGCTTTGGAGAGCTCCAGTTGGTTTATTATGCACTCAGCAAGTTTAAGGTGACTTCTTTTCATCAAACCACTTTTAAACTCTTGCTTTACTTTAATTCTGTGCAGTGGACATTTAAAAATGGTAAAACACATCAGTTCTTACTTTAATGCCTGAAAAAGAAATGGGGATCTGTCTTTTGAACAATATTTTGTATGCATTTCTACTCTTTAAGAGTAGAATTACCTTAAACTGGGAATCTTAGAGTGGGAATCCTTTTAGGAAATACCCAAAGCTAAATGGTAAAACCTCTGTAAACCAGATTTTCTATATTTCTATGCCCACATTCCTTAGCACAGGCACCTGGGAATCTTGGAGGTTGGGAAATTAAAAGCAGTTTTATGTGTTGCCTGTGTTCCACCTGGGAGATGGACAAGCACATCCTTGCTCTAAAACTTTATTTTCTTCTGCTGCTGTGCTGGAAATCTAAGCAGGGAGTGGGGGTAATTCAATTTAAAATCCTTTCAAAGCAGATGAATCAGAAGAAAACCATATTTTGATGTGGTCACTGAGATTTAGTGCCTTGAGCTGCTGCTTGGAGCAGGTCAATCACCTCAAACAGATCCTGACTGTAAAGGATTTTAACCTGGGAGCTGATTTTTGGTTCTTTAGGATTTCATTATTTTGTTTTTCTCCACGTTTGCTGTTTGGGTTGGTTTTGCTTTGTTTGGCCTCTCTTGGGGGAGATGTCAGATGGTGAAACCTTTCCTAAAGCTGCATTTTGGTTTTGGGGCCACCTTTGCTGGCACAGACCCAGAGCCAGAGCTTGTTCCTGCTGAATTCCAGGTGGAACTTCCCAGAGGGGAATGATTGTGCAGGCTGAGACTGGGATTGCAGGGCTGTGGGAATTACTGAGTGGGATTCCAGGGCTGTGGGAATTATTGAACAGAATTCCAGTCCTGTGGGAATTATTTTGAAAGATGATCCTGGGATTTCAGTCCTGTGGGAATTATTGAACAATATTCCATTCCTGTGTGAATTATTTTGCAGGTTGAGACTGGGATTCCAGTGCTGTGGGAATTATTGAATGGAATTCCAGGGCTGTGGGAATTACTGAGTGGGATTCCAGTTCTGTGGGAATTATTGAATGGGATTCCAGTCCTGTGGGAATTATTGAACATGATTTCAGTCCTGTGGGAATTATTGAACAGGATTCCAGTTCTGTAGGAATTATTGAACAGGATTCCATTCCTGGGTGAATTATTTTGCAGGTTGAGACTGGGATTCCAGGGCTGTGGGAATTATTGAACAGGATTCCAGGGCTGTGGGAATTATTGAACAGAATTTCAGGGCTGTGGGAATTATTGAACAGGAATCCAGTTCTGTAGGAATTATTGAACAGGATTCCAGGGCTGTGGGAATTATTGAACAGGATTCCATTCCTGGGTGAATTATTTTGCAGGTTGAGACTGGGATTCCAGTGCTGTGGGAATTATTGAACAGAATTCCAGGCTGTGGGAATTATTGAGTGGGATTTCAGTCCTGTGGGAATTATTGAACAGGATTCCAGGGCTGTGGGAATTATTGAACAGGTTGATACTGAGATTCCAGTCCTGTGGAATTATTTTGAAGGATGATACTGGGATTCCAGTCCTCTGGGAATTATTGAACAGGATTCCAGTGCTGTGGGAATTTCAGAGTGTGTCACTCCCTCCAGCCCACTGGAGGTCCCAGTTTTAATGTCCTGGATGTGCATTGCATTAAAGATTTTTGGGAATTGGAGTTGAAATACACATTTGTACCAAACACCTTCCATTGCTGTTTGGAATAAATTTCTATTCCAGGCACTTGGAGCAGGATTTTAAACTAAAGCAGGTGGCCCCATAGAATCAGTATTTTTGGAAACAGGGAGGAATGTGTTGTTAGATTGATAGAGATGGATTTATTCACCTTAAAATGTTCTTGTGTGTCCTGAGCTTACATTTCACAGGGGATGGAGGGACAGGACCCAGGGAATGGCTCCCACTGCCCGAGGGCAGGGATTGCTGGGATCTTGGGAATTGGGAATTCCTGCCTGGGAGGAAGGGTGGGGAAGCCCTGGGCTGGAATTCCCCTGGATCCCTGGAATGTCCCAGGCCAGGCTGGACAGGGCTTGGACACCCTGGGGCAGTGGGAGGTGTCCCTGCCATGGAATGGGGTCACAGGGGGTTGGATTTTAGATCCCTTCCAGCCCAAACCATTCCAGGATTCCATTGGTATCATTTGGGTGTTTTCTTGCACATCACTGACAAATTCCAAATGCATTTGTGTCAACAAGAGCCCTGTGTTTGGCTGCTTTGCCCTTTGCTTTTCCTGCCCTGAGTTCAGGAGCATTCCCAGGGATTCCTGCTTTGGGTTTTCTCTGGGATCCACCCCGAGCCTGTGCAGGTGAAACCCCACAGCTCTGCAGGTAATCCTGGCACTGGCTGCTCTAAACCAACTGCACCATTGCTCTGGAGCACTCAGCTGGTTTCTGGAGCAGGACTGAAGGGTTTATCCTTGGCAAATGTTCCCCAGACAGATGGAAAAGGCCCTTCTGAGCACTTGTTTGAGGTTTCCATGCGTTCAGTGCTTCTGGATTTTAGAGCACGTGGGAGCTGCTCTGTTGAGGTGTGTGAGGCTGCAGGGTTGGGGTTGAGCTCAGGGGTGTCCCCCTTTATTCCAAGCATGTTTTCCATGGCAGGAACAGGCTGCCCTTGGGTTAGAACCATTTCATGTGTTTTAACCTCATTATTATGGATTATTACTTAAAACATTCTAATTTCATTATTATTTCATGCATTAGCATTCCAACAGGAAAGCTGCTCATTAAGAAGTTTTAAAATAACAGTTACATTAAGGTTTGAAATCTCTTAGGTCATTTAACTTCTCTGAAATGTGTTTATTTGAGCTGGACCTTTGCAGACTTGCATTTGCTCCAAAGATGAATTTGGGTGACCTGGCTTGGTGGAAGATTTGGGATGTGATGTGCTTTAAGATCCCTTCCAACCCAAACCAGTCTGGGATTCTGTGCATGCATCAGCCCACAACCAAAGGGGGCTGATCCTTGGATTAAACCTGGTTCTTTTCATGCTTTTTTCATTTTTACCAAGGTCCTGACACAGGAATCTGGGGGTGCAAACAGTGACAGAGAGTGTTCAGAGGCACTGGTGGGAGCTGAAGGTGGATTTTGGATCCCAGGTGTTTCACAGGAACTCTGGGACTGCACTTGGCAGCTCCAGCAGGAGAACATTTCCTACCTGAGTTTGTCCAAGTGGAAATGGGAATTAGTGTTTGCCTTGGCTTGGGGAACAGGCCCAGGAACTCAAAACCACCAGAGCTCTGGGATTCACCTCACTGTGGTGCCTGTACCCCTCAGGGCTGGGCTCCAATCCCAGTCCCAGTCCCAATCCCAATCCCAATCCCAATCCCAGTCCCAGTCCCAATCCCAATCCCAGTGTGTGTTTTTCCCATCTTCTCACCCACATTACCCCACCTCCCCTCCTGCAGGCTCTCCTGTCCCCCTCCCCTGGGATTTCTCCTCTCTCTGCACAGGGCAGGCCTTATCTGATCTCTAGCAGAGGAGCTGTGCAGTCTGTTACTTGCTTTACTGATGTAATTTAATTTTAATTTAAAATGTAAAGTGAAATGTTAATATTTTTCTGATCACCTCACTGATTCCCTCTGTTGCAGCCTTTCACATGAGTGGTTCCAGGGGGTTACTGGATCCATGACCTCTCTTCCCCCTGATTTTTTAATGTCATCTCAGGGACCAGTTCATGGAGAAATGACTCTGAGGGCCTTCACTGTCCCCACATTTTAGGAATTGNAGCCTGAGATGTCCCTGCCTGGTGTGACCCAGGGGCAGCAGAGGGACCTTCCCAGGGACAGGGACCTGATCTGTTCTTTCCCAGATCTCCCCACAGATGAGCTCCAGATTTCTGGGAATGGCTTCCCACCCCCAGAGGGAAGGAATAGATGGGATTTTGGGAAGGAATTCCTGCCTGGGAGGGTGGGGTTCCATGGCTATAACTGTCCCTGCTTTTATCTCCTTCTCCTTTCCTTACTGGAACAGGAAACCAGGGAGAGCCAGGACCCAGGGAATGGCTCCCAGTGCCAGAGGGCAGGGCTGGGATTTTGGGAACTGGGAATTCCTGGCTGGACTGGAATTCCCAGAGCAGCTGTGGCTGCCCCTGGATCCCTGGCAGTGCCCAAGGCCAGGCTGGACATTGGGGTTGGACACCCTGGGACAGTGGGAGGTGTCCCTGCCATGGATGGGATGGGATTTAAATCCCTCCCAACCCAAACCCCTCTGGGATCCCAATCCAGGTTTGAATTCAATCTGCCTCCCTGAGCCCTTCTCCCTGGGAAGGCTGGGATGAAGGTGGGCAGGGGGAGCCCATGGGTGCTGCCCTCAGAGCCCAGAGCAGCTCTCAGCTCCCTGTGGGAGGGTTTTGGGAGCTGCTCATTGCCAGGAGGGCACAGCCCCCTCCACACTGGCCACGGTGTTTCCCTCCCCTGGCACAGGCCAGGGCTGTGCTGGCTCCCTCAGGGTTTACCTCAATTTAAACAAAGCATTTTAGGTGGATGGATAAAATCCAAACACCTCATTTTCCATCAGGTGTGAAGATTAAAATACATATATTGTTTGTGTACATGTAAACAAAGCCACATTTTAGCTTCTCCTGGACTCTGTATAAAAGGAAACAACAATTAATTGGAGAAACACACAAATTCTTCTATTTGTGTCATCATTAATGGGTTTTTTTCCTGTGGGCAACAAGCAGCCTTCCCAGGAGATTTTAGGACAGGCTTTGATGCTGTTCCAGAGTGCAATCCTGTCTGTACCACCCATCATTCCTGCTTTAATTCCCCCCTCAACTAGAATACACTGTAGCACAAGATTATTTCAATAGCTAAAGATGAAAAAAAAAAAATCACATTTACACCAAAGTGGTGGTGTCAGATAATTTTTTAATACCCCTGTACAGTCAGCCAGATAATTTTATTTTGCTAACCATGCTTCAGGTTTTTTGCAGTAAAAAAAAGCCAGATGCTGCATGTAGATAAAAATTCTCTTTTATAAATTCTCATTTTCTCTGCTTCATGCTGTTCCTCTCTCAGCATGTTTGAGTCTGATTGAAGAAAGGCAGGCCAGCCAGAATTTCTGTACTGGAAATAAAATAAGAAATCACTGTGGTTATTTAAAAAAAGTTGACAGTGCATTTTTAGTGGGGATTTCTCTTCAAGCATCTAAATCTTTGTGGCTCTTTCTAAAGAATAACACTTGAAAATTGAGAATATCAGAGAATAACTCTTGAAAATTGAGAATATCAGAGAATAACTCTTGAAAATTGAGAATATCAGTGCTGTCCCCTCTCACTGAATAAGAGCAACAGAAGCCTTTAAATTGCTTTTTCCTCTGGAGCATCATCCAGATGAAGGATTAAAAATTATTTTTGTGTTTCTCATGGTCAGGGTTATCTTTAGGAGAAAAAAAGACCAGAAAGAATTAAAACCCAGACTTTTAAATGAGAAACTTCTTGTTCTGAAATCTCAGCTAAAGCTGGCATTCTGTTTTCTGGAAATGTAGTTTTGAATATGAGTAGAAAATTGGGATTTTTTTACCAAATATTTCAGGAATATGAATCCCTGGTTTGATGGTGGAATGTGCTGCCTGCAGACTGGATGTGCAAGTCATGGATTTGGGAATTTTCTGCTCTTGGGGATTTTTAAAATGAAACATCTCTTGTTTTGCTCCTGTGCTTTGCTGTGGAACAACTGGAGCTTTCTGGATGTGTTTGCACTATCAAAATAATCTCTTAAGTAAAAATATATTTTGGTTTGTCTCAGAAAAGGCTGAAAAGAAGTTCCTTGCAGTTCTGACTCTGTATTTTTCCCTCAGCTTTTTGTCTTCTCAAATGGAACCTTCTGAGCATTTCTTTTATACTCTGAGCTTCTGGATTTCCCCAAATCTGAGATCCAGAATTCCTGAGTGAACCCTGCCATTATATTGGATTAAAAAAGGAAATAAGATCAGGGTTTTTTCTGGTTTTAATACCATTTATCTCCATTCAAAGTTTTCATCCTCCTCTTTTCCAGCCAGACTCTTTGCTCTGAGGATTAATAACATCTCACTGAGAAGGAATTTGGAGCAGAAGCTTTTGAGGATTTTCCTCAAATGCACATTGGAAGAATAGGGAAAAGCTGAGGAGCAAGAGAAGGAGCAGTTTAGGAATTTCACCATCAAATAAACTTGGGTCCCCCAGAAAGGCCTTAAGGCCAGGTTTGAATGCCCCTCCTGCAGCTGATTTTCATTTCTTGGCATTGGAACAACCTGGACTAAACCTGTGTGAATGACCCTGTAAAAATGAGTTGGTTCTGCTAATCCTGATCTCTCTTTAATGCCTTCAGCCAGTCTGCTGTTTCTGAGATAAAACAGGTCAAAAATCTGTTTGCTGTGCTCCCTTCTGCTCAGCTCTGCCTGGTCAGGGCAGCACCTGGGGAGTTTTCAAAGGGTGTTTTGACCCTGAAATGAAACAATGACCAGACAGGATACAGAATTCAGCTGGGTGCCTCTGGTGCCTTTATTCCATGCCAGCTGACAGAACTGTTCAGATATTTCAGTCTGTGATTGTCCCTTCTGGAAGGAGCATCCCCAGTAATCCCTGCTGCTTTTTTCCATGCATTGAGGGCTTTGTCAGTCTGTCCTGGCTTTTCCAGTCCTCCCAGTCAGGCTTTAGGGAGCACTGTACAGAAGGAATGTTCTCTCCTTGATCCAGTGGCTGCACAGCTTTTATTACAGGATTTTTGTTTTGCTCTGAAAAACACAGTCTTGAAATGAAATTGAGGGTTTTTTTTCTTCTCAGCATTTATGTCAGGATATCTTCTCTGAAACCCAAGGAGTGCAGAAGCACCTCTGGGGCCTTTCAGGATCTTCTGAATCCTCTGGGGAGAGTTCTCAACCAAGAGCTGCTGGGCTTTGGTGGTGGTTTTGCTCCTTTTGAAGGAAAATTGACTCCAGAACTTAGAGAGGGATGGTGTGGGGGGTGGAACAGTTGTGAGGGAAGGCTGGGAGTGTTGGACTTGTTCATCCTGGAAGAGAAGCTCCAGGGAGAGCTCAGAGCCCCTAAAGGGGCTCCAGGAGAGCTGGAGAGGGACTGGGGGCAGGGGATGGAGAGACAGGATACAGGGAATGGCTTTGAGATGGGAAAGGGGAGAGAGAGTTGGGATATTGGGAAGGAATTCCTGGCTGGGATAGTGGGGAGGGGCTGGAATGGAATTCCCAGAGCAGCTGTGGCTGCCCCTGGATCCCTGGCAGTGCCCAAGGCCAGGCTGGAGCACCCTGGGATAGTGGGAGGGTCCCTGCCATGGCAGGGGTGGAATAGGATGGAGTTAAAAGTCCCTTCCAAGCCAGGCCATTCCAGGATTCCTTGATTTGTGCTCCAAAATCAAGCTGAGATTCCCTGTCACTGTTCTAGGAGGGCTCTGTGCTCCTCTGCTGCTCCTCAGCCTTGCTGGACATCCGTGTGCTCCCAGGAAAGTTTTGGAGAGCGTGGCATGAGGTGTTCAGGCCTGGGAGCTGAACAGGGGACAAAGGAAGGATTTTTACATTTTCTTGCACAGCAAAATCTGAAATAAGTGCCAGGAGGGAGGAGAGTGGCTGCAGCCTGATCAGGGAATGGGAATTCCCATCTCCTCCTGATCTTCCTCCTCCTCTTGCTGTGCCTGGCAGTCCTCTGGAGCATCAGGAAGGGTTCAGTGCAGGGACACAGAATTTCCCTTAATTTCCCTGCTGCTCTCACTGGAGTGCTGCAGGACCTGAACCCAGCACTTCCTGGCTTGCCATTGTTTTGTGAATGAAAATCTCCTGGTCAGGAAGAGCACAAAATGCCCTGGCTATTGTTGAAAACCTGCTGTCTTAAGTAGGAGTTTTCAAGGAGTGGGTTGGGTTTTCTTGAGGATTTTCTTTCTTCCTTTCAGGATCTGGGATCTGTGTTGGCTGGGAATCAGTCGTGTAAAGCAGAGATTCATGTTTGAGGCACAGAAAGCAAAATTGGGTTTACAGGGGGTATAAAATAACTCCATAACAAGACTGGGCAGCTGGATTCAAACTCCCAGAGGGCAGAATTGGGAATTCTTGGCTGGGAGGGTGGGGAGGCCCTGGCAGAGGTTGCTCAGAGAAGCTGTGGAGTGTCCAAGGCCAGGTTGGATGGGCTTGGAGCAGCCTGGGACAGTGGGAGGTGTCCCTGCCATGGCAGGAAGGGAACAGGATGATCTTTAAGGTCCTTTCAAACCCAGACCTTAATTTGGAGGAAGCCCTCAGAGCCCCCCAGTTTTTGGGAGCTCCTGCAGGGGCTTTGGAAGGGGCTGTGCCTGTATTTCAGAGCATCAGAATTCCAGCCAAAGATGTTTCTGTCTTGGCCCAAGAAACTGCCACCCCATTTATCCTGGGAATCCCAATGTGAGTGTGTCACATGATGGTTTTGAGGTGATTTACATGGAATTTGTGTGGGGAGTGGAGGGAATTTCCCTGGATTGTTTTCCTTAGGAATCTTTTGGCTCTAGTTTGAGATCTTGTGAGCACTTCCCTGATATAGGGGCTGCCAGGGGAAACTGAGCATGGAGACCAAGCCCTGAGTGCTTTTTATATTTTTAACCAGGGGTGGTTTGACTGGGGGGATTTTCAGTAGGAAAAGAGCCCTGCTGACCCAGGGTGAGTGAACTGTAGCCCTTGCTGAGCTTTTGGGTTGTCTGGTCTGGTTTAGCCAGAAAGCCAAAGCTGGGATTAACCTCCTTGGAGTGAGATGAAAGGAGTTACCCTGCCTTGCCTTGGAGAGGGGTGGGACTCAGCTTTGCCCTGCTTCTCCCAGGTGGGTCTGTGCTGCTGCAGGAATCAGTCCCTCCCTGGGCTTGGAGCATCACTGCAGTTACTCATTGAGGGCAAAACTCACTCAGGGTTACCCACAGGGATGGTTTCACTGCAGTGCTGGCAGAAATCCACCTTGCCTTGGCCCTGCTTCCCCCATAATGGCAAAACACAGAGTTTGTGATTCCACAGAGTAGGAATTACCTCCTGAACTCCAGAGGAAAACTTGGGAGAAATATTAAAAGGGTGTGAACTTGCAGCACAGCAATCCAGAGTTAGCCTGCTTTTCTGGGATTTGTTTTCAGGCCCAGCTTTGCATGAAATAAATCCTAACAGTTGGTGTTCCTGTGGCCAGGTGCAGCAGCAGGTTCACCCCAACCTCTCAGCAAAGGAGGATTCCCTGTACTACATTGAGGAGCTGATCCTGCAGCTGCTGAACAAGCTGTGCATCGCCCAGCCACGGACTGTGCAGGATGTGGAGGTAGGAGGGGGGCTGGGGAGGGATCAGGAGAGCCCTATAAATGTGATTGTCTGACAAAAGATTTGGAGAACATGGAAACTGTGAGTGAGATTGAAATGCAGGCAACCTTTGCCATACCAAACCTCAGTTACTGAACAACCAAAGACAATGGTGTGTGTGGCAAGAATGGAACCCCCTCTTGTCTAAACAAGACCCTCTACTCTCAGTAAGCATGGGAATGGAAGGATTCCTATAGGCTGGATGGAAATGCTCTAGGATTTGTATTCTGTACTGGATTGGTTGGTAGGAAGTAGAATATTCAACATAGAAAAGGATTTATGTGATTGTAACAGAAACTTCGTGCTCTCTCTCTTACTACTTCTCTTACTCTTACCTCTCACTCTTACCTCTCTTACTCTTACTACTTCTCTTACTTCTCTTACCTCTCTTACTCTTACCTCTCTTACTNTCTTCCCTCTCTTACCTCTCTTACCTCTCTTACCTCTCACCACTTCTCTTGCTTTTACTGCTCTTACTCTTTCCTCTCCTCCCCTGCTCTTCTCCTCCTCTATTCCCCCCCCTTGCTGTTCTTATCTGCTCTGCTCTGCCCTTATCTCTCTCTCTCCTGGGCCTGCTCTCAGCTGTGGCAGCTCCAAGCAGAGCTCTCTGTACTCACACCCCAAAAAATAAACTCTGAGTTCCAGGAGCTGCCTTTGGAGATCTCTGGTATCACCCACTGACCCCACCCCTCTCCCACTGGAGCACCCCACAGTGTCCTGCAGGATGGGGGCTGGGAATCCAGGCCCTGCCTCTGGACCCACTGCCAGTCTCTGGGATATTTGGGACAAGGCAGCCCAGAGTCCCCTCACACCACTCTGTGGCTGCCCCTGGAGCCCTGCAAGTGCCCAAGGCCAGGCTGGAGGGGGATTGGAGCAGCCTGGGAGGTGTCCCATGGAGCTGGATGATTTTTAAGGGCCTTTCCAACCCAAACTGTTCTGGGATTCTCTGATTCTATTTAGATTTTAGAAGCAAATGTAACTGGAAACTCATTTTCTTACCCAGTGCTTCAATAAAGAACTGGTAGGAATTTTTCCTTTCAGCAATATTTTTATAAATGCAATGCTTTGAACAATTTCCTGCTGCTCAAATACACATTGGATTTCAGAATTTTTCCTCCTTTTTTTGACATCAATATGCAAGGAAAAAAAAAAAATTAAATAAGGTTTGGATTGTGCAGCTGAGGGAATAGAGTTGGATGTTCCTGGGACTTTGTTGGTCTCATATTATTGCAGCTGGCAGCTTTTGTGTCATCATTTTCCAAGGAGGTTTCATGGAGTGTGGAGGGAGAAAATGCTTCCATGGGGCTGGGACCTGACAGAGTCTGGTAGAGCATTGATTTTCCTTCAATCTGTAGGTCCAGGATTTTCAGCCCCATCCAAAATGATGTCTCTGTATGGGATTCTCTGTGTCTGTGGTGGAAATTCAAAGAATTTTTTCTATCTATATATAAATATATATATAAATATAAATATATATATATATATATAAGA
>VYXF01006679.1:3150-22224 GCA_013397295.1 Polioptila caerulea | reverse complement strand
AAATTATTCCTGCAGGGATCCTGGCAGCCAGAACTGCCTCCTGCATCCACGCCCTGGGAGTCTGCAGGTTCCTGCAGCCAGAAAGGATTCCTGCAGCCAGAAAGGAAAGGATTCCTGCAACCAGAAAGGAAAGGATTCCTACAGCCAGAAAGGATTCCTGCAGCCAGAAATTATTCCTGCAGGGATCCTGCAGGCAGAAATTTTTCCTGCAGGGATCTTGCAGCCAGAAATGATCCCTGTAGTCAGAAATTATTTCTGCAGCCAGAAATGATTCCTGCAGCCAGAAATGATTCCTGCAGGGATCCTGCAGGCAGAAATGGTTCCTCTGGGATCTCTGTATACCCAGGAATGGTTCCTGTGGGATCTCTGTATACCCAGAAATGATTCCTGCAGGATCCCTGTGCAGCCAGGAATGGTTCCTGTGGGATTCCTGCAGCCAGAAATGGTTCCTGTAGGATTCCTGCAGCCAGGAATGGTTCCTGTGGGATTCCTGCAGCCAGGAATGGTTCCTGTGGGATTCCTGCAGCCAGGAATGGTTCCTGTGGGATTCCTGCAGCCAGGTTTCCCCCCCATCCTGCTGTAGCTGATCCTGTGGAATCCCAGCTGGATATTCCAAACAGAACCATAATTTTTGCATCTAAACCCTTGATGTCACTTGAAGACTTTCCCCTGAGCCTGGTTGCTTTGTCCCAGATGAGATCTTTTCCCTGGAAAGGTGTCCCAGGTTTCCTCATTGTCCATCTTTATGGGCAGAGAGGAGGTAAAATTGCCATTCCATGTGAAATGAGGTGAAAACCAAAAACTTCTCTTGGTTCCCACTGCTTCAGTCCAACAGAGTTTGTGTTGGCCATAAAAGATGGGAAGGTTGAGGAATGCCAAGAAAATTATGGGCATTTAAAAGCTGGAAGTGAAATAAGATTGTGGTTTACTCAATATTTATTTTGCAAAATCAATATTTTCCTGAAGAGTTCCATCAGCTTCTTAAAGGAAATTATTGCACCAGCTGGGACAGAAATCACTTGGATCCTTCACTTGTGTGTGTAATTCTGTTTTTATTTAGGAGCAAGCCTTTGATCCATACGAAACCTTGTCCCAGGATATTCTCTCTCCACAATTTCATGAGCATTTTAACAACTTAATGGCCAAACCTGCTGTGGCTCTGCACTTCCAGGTGAGTGCACATGAGAACTGCTGAATGGCTTTGTTCTCATATTTTAAAAGTTGGAATTCTGTCAGTAATTCTTTGGAAGAATTCCTCAAGGTCCTGCCCTTTCTTCAATGGGAGATATTTTGACTTTGCCTCTTGCTGTAAAAACAGGGCCCAGCTCTGACCCATCCATGAGTGTTCTGCAGGGTTTTTTTTTTCTCCTCACATCTTGTATGAGAACAGAGGGTGAATTCTCACCCTGCCACTTTTATTTTGCTTTTTAAAGCCAACCACAGGCACACAAACACCATATTTTCATTTTCTCCCCTGCATATCCAAGGCCTCCTTCAGCACTGCCTGGTGCTTTTTCTGGAATCATCCTTCAGTAATTTCTTAGTCATTGCTGCCCAGCAGGATAATCTGTCATTCTTTTATTGTTTTATTACTTCTTTTGCCTGTGTAGCAGATTTATGAGTTCAAGATGCTGCTCACAATGCCCTTAGAGAAGCTGCTGAGCAAGTGATGGGTCACTGGTGCTCCCAGTTAAGCCCAGTTTGGTGGTACTGGGGCATCTGCAGGATGAGATCCCTGAGCCCTTGGTGAGCTGGAACATCTCACTCTGAAATACTCCTTGGGGAGTGGGTAAGGAAGGCTCTCTGCCTCCTAAATTTAAAGCTCAAAGCTGGAATTCAATTCTTTTATTCCAGATTCAGTTGAGAGTCAAGGCAGGTGTCAGTTCTGGCCTCGTTCCTGACCCTGAGGTAATTTGAGTTTCTCCTCAGAAATTCAGTTATGCCATGGAAGATGGCAGGAATTTCACCCCTGTTGGGAAAAATCTAATCTTAAACCTGAATCAGCCTTAGCCAACAACAGGGAATGGAAAATATTGCTCATTTTTTAAGTGATAACCTGTGATTCTCAGTTTCTGAGGGTGGTACTGATTTCTTCAGTGAGGCCTGCAGATCTCTGGGGGATATTGGCCATGCTGGGAGCACAGTGAATATTCAGAGCATTTCAGGGGAATAATCCTGGTTTTTCCCTTTCCAGTCCACAGCTGAAGGATTTAAGGAAGCTGTGCAGTATGTCCTGCCTCGCCTCATGCTGATCCCAGTCTATCACTGCCTGCACTACTTTGAGTTGCTGCAGGTAAATGGAGCCACACTCTCATTTCTGCCTGAAAAGAATTCTTGATGTAGAGAACCTGAGCTTTTTAATAGGTGGTTACATTTTACTTATTCCCTCTGAAAATTAAATCTGTTTGACACTGGTTACTTCATTTCTGAAAAGTAAAAACATATTTAAAAAATCCTTAAAAGCATCTATTGCTCATGTGAACATTTGAACTGGATTTTATTGAACAAATCTTGATTGAACTTGAATTCTAATATCCTTAAAAATTGAATACATCAATCTAATTTCTTCTTTCTATGAGTTCTGAGCTTTTTCTCCATTCAGAAAAAGCTGAGGAGGATTCAGTCAGAATTCTCAATCTCAGCTCACACTCCAGCTGCAGCTCAGTTTCTTTTTACTAAATAATCCATTCTTAACATTCAACCATTTGTCCTGAATCCTAACTGGAATTAACTGAGGATAATGTGAAGAAGGTTCTGTTTGTCCCATTGTGTGGGGAAAGTTTGGGATGCTTGAAGGGTAAATGAATTATTGACTCCCAGGGATGAACTTCAATTAAATGGGTAAAACACCCCGTGGCTAGAGCTGACATTTGGAAAGAGCAGCAGAAATGACTCCTTGAGGTTCTCACTGTCAAACCTGCTGCTCTGCAGGTGAGTTACAGGGATTGTCTGTGTGTTTTAAAGGATTTACTGGTATGAGGGAGAAAAACAGAATTTATAATCCAACCCAAATATTTCTAGGAGTTGTGTTAATACCAGTCTGTAATTAATATTTAACACAAACACCTTTTTTTTTTAAATTTTTACTTAATTTCACTCTTGTTTTCATGATGTCTGCTGTGATTTTTTGTGCATTCTGATTTAAATAAGTAAAAATCAGGGAGAATTTCTTTTGGTCCAATCAATGGATTGCCAATATTTTGCAGAAAAGTTGGAAATCCCAGAATGGTTTGGGTTGGAAGGGACCTTAAAGATCATCTGGTTCCACCCCCCGCCATGGGCAGGGACAGCTTCAAATACCCCTAAATGTGTGTGATTTCAGCAAATATTCAACTGTTCAGCATTTCTAGTGATAGTCAGCTTAGAAAACAGCTCAGAAGAGCTTAAAAAACCCCAAAGAACCTGAATTTTCTACAACTTCCTGACAGGAGGGTGGGGCTCCCAGAGAACAGGGGACAGCACAGGAGGAAATGGCCTCAAGCTCTGCCAGGGGAGGTTTCAAATTGGATAGCAGGGGAAAATTCTTCATCAGAAGAGTCTTTGCAAAGAATGGAACTTCCTTTTCCACCATCATCACCTGCAGGGGAAAATTCTCTGGAACTTGAGAAAATCTTTCAGGTGGAAAAGCCCAAACTGGGGCAGTGACCTGCCTGGTGCTGCAGGTCAGGGTTAATTAATTAGTGAATTAATTCATGACCCATTGTGTCTCAGAGCTGGGAAAGGGCATCAGGATGAAATGTAAGGATGAAATGATGTACTGCCACAGCTCTGGGGGAATCTGAGCCTCCAGCTGCTTTCACAAGTGTAAAATGGGTTGGGTTTTTGCCCTTCTTAGGGAAACATTACAGGTGTCCTAGTGAGCAGAGTTTTCCTCCTATTTTTGATAAATGAAGCCTGGCAAAATTATTCTGTGGTGTTTTTATTTATTTTAAAGGATGATACTGCAGGGTGCTGCATGAAGATGATCATTTTAGCAGGGAAATCATTTAAATTTGACCTCTATCCACAGTGTGTGAGATTTCTGAGTAGAATCTGACACTTGGCTGTTTCACAGCCTTGGGAGCACAGAACAGAAATCTGAAATATCACCTTGTAGAAATGGTCAATCCAGAGTGGCATGTTGTGTTACAGGTTTCAAATTGGAATTTTATTTTGAAAGCATAATTTTTTATTTATTTTTTTTTTTATATTTTGAAATCCTACTTTGAAAAAACCCTGAATTTACAGCAGGGGTTTTTAGAAAGCAGAGGGGTTTTGGGGATTAAAAAAAAAGGATTTATCCATCAATATTAATATATAACATTAAAAACCAGTGGTACTGCTTCTCTGATGTGCATTTGCCTCTAGGGTTGAAGAAGACCAAAATTAAAGCAAAAAAGCAACAAAGCCCTCCTATTTTCACAGTTTCAGTAGGGAGAGAAGCTCAGATTGAGATTTTACTCCTTGAGAAAACCAAAAACCTTTTCTGAGTTGGGAGTTGAACAAAACCATGATTTACAGAAACACAGACCTCAACATTTGCTTTTTTGGCAAAACAGCGAAACTAAAATTAATAAAATTAAAGTGTGAAAAGCCTGAAAATTCTTTCAAGCTGTAGAACTTCTCCTGCTTGGTGGAAAAACCTTCAGGATCTGCACCAGAGCCTGAGCAGAGGGATCAAGGTGCTCCCTTCTCACAGGCACAGTTTTGCCCCTGGCTCCTGCTCATGAGTTCTGTGTTCTCATCCAGCAACAGCTGAAATTATCCCTCAGTTGCTTCTCCCACCTTCAGGATTCTGCATTTCACACCAAATGTTCTTTGCATTTCCATGGCTGGCANAGCCTGAAAATTCTTTCAAGCTGTAGAACTTCTCCTGCTTGGTGGAAAAACCTTCAGGATCTGCACCAGAGCCTGAGCAGAGGGATCAAGGTGCTCCCTTCTCACAGGCACAGTTTTGCCCCTGGCTCCTGCTCATGAGTTCTGTGTTCTCATCCAGCAACAGCTGAAATTATCCCTCAGTTGCTTCTCCCACCTTCAGGATTCTGCATTTCACACCAAATGTTCTTTGCATTTCCATGGCTGGCAGCAAGGAAAAGTAGAATTCCCAGAGGTAGACATCTGATTTTCCCTTCCCTGTGCTGTCCCTCAGCTTCCCAGAAATTCTGGGCCACAAAACTCTTCTTGATTATGGAAGTTGTGTGGGCGTGGAAAATTAAAAATTCATTCATTTCAACAACATGGGAGGGGACCAGTGTGATCAAATCCTGTTCTCTCAATTATTTTAGAAGAGGCTGAGGGAACATAGTGGGGAAAGGAAAAGGATTCTGCCTTGCCAGTGAGTGTGAGGCAGATTTCCCTTCAAGTCTGGAGGTAAACCAGAGTTTACCCCAAACTGCATGGCAAGTTGTCATAACTTTGCCCTCCAGTTTATTAGCTTGAATTTTCCTTCCAAAAATTCACAGAATCCCAGACTGATTTTTATTGGAAGGGACCTTAAACCCCATCTCATTGCAGCCCCTGCCATGGGCAGTTCAGATGATGATGGATGTGAAAAGGGTTAAAAAGAAAAATCTCTTTTTTTTTTTTTAATAGTTTTTTAGGTACCACCTTAAAGAACCAAAAAGAGGAACTTCTAGGTTTTTGCTCAAAGCATGCTGCTACCAAATGGATGGAGATGATATGAAAATCTGTGGAATTTCCTTAATCAGGAAGTTTCTGCTGAGTGGTGGAGATGGATTTAGTCTTTATACAAAGAAAATGCAACTGTTCTCACTGTCTTTACAGTGTAATAGCAAATTTTTACATTTCTTGTAGCAAACCCTGAATTTCAGACTCTTTTTTTACTGTTTTCTCTGTGCAAAATTGATGTTTCTTCCTGAGTTTGCTGGAGGTGGCAGAATTCAGGATGAGAAGAAGCAAAGAGGGTCTGTAAGGCAGAAGGAGCAAGACCCTCTTTGCTCCTTCTCATCCTGAATTTGGATTTTTGAGGTGGACTCATGGGAGGGAGATACAGAGAGTTCCATAAACCAGCACTGAATCCTTGGCTGTTCCAACCCTTCAAACTCTTGAACCCAACCAGTTTGAAACAGGATGTTGTTGATAACAGGCAAAATAATAACCTGACCATTAGCATTGAATGGTAAAGGGTGATCTTTCTGAACTTGATGAATATCCACTGATTTTTCCTGAAGCTCTGACAAATATTTTTAGTTTCATGCCCATCTGCTTTGGAGTGGGGATCTGTAAAAAGTCACTGACTTGAAGCGGCCGATTCCACCGCGTGCTGCTGCGAACACCGCGTGAGGAGGTTTAGCAGATTTCTTACCCTGCTAGAAACGAGGCAGATGGAAAAGAAAATAAATGTTTGCTCTGTCCCAGCAATTGCAGGAATGCAGTGAGGATGAAGAGGACAGGGAGTGCCTGAAACAGGCCATCACTGCCCTGCTGAACCTGCAGTGCAGCATGGAGCGCATTTACAGCAAGCACTCCCCGCGGCGCCGGCCTGGGTAAGCACCCCCAGAGCCTCCCTGCCTTCCCTCAGCTGGCAGGCAGGGAGGGAAATCTCCTTTTCCTCTGAGAAAACCCATATATTTCCTTTTCAAGGCATGTCTTGTTGCCAGTTTTCTTTGTGGATGGAGCGGCAGCCCAAAATCTTTGATGTTTTGGGTTTGAGCTTTTATATTTTTTAGATTCTGGGCTGTTTCAGTGGGTAGCTTTAGGTTTCATATTCAGTGCTACTGAGCTCTCTTCACAGAGTAAATAGAGAAAATAATTCCTCTCCAGCTCAGCACCAAGGACAACTTTCAGGCCCAAGAACAAAACCAATGATGAAGGGAGAAGGAAAAGCCAGGAGGATGGAGCTTCCTAACCTGGAGCTGTAATTGGACAATGAACTCCAAAGTGCTGATGGAGCAGAACTTATCAAAGTGTGGGATCTTGTGCCCAGGTGTCCATTTTGTGCCCATTTTGGGGCATCCTGGGTGTGGTCTGGCTGGACTCTTGTGCAGCCCAGGTGTGCCCAGTGAGGCCTTTTAATAAATCCCAATTTATCCTTTTGTTCTGGCTGGGCTCTGCTCCAGGTCAGCCTCCAGAAGGCAACACCTTCACACCTCACTTGTCCAGATAATGTGAATATTTTACTCTTTCCCAGCCAAAACAGTGCATGTGACTTATATGAAACTTGATTCGGGCATTTTGAGGGCAAAACCCCATGATTTAAGCAATTAATTCAGTTGATTATTTTAGTCCTTTGGGACAGCAAATCTGGAACGTGGCCTGGTGACTTTTTCTGTTCTTCCTTCAAGGGAGCCGGTGTGCCGCTTCTACCACCGGCAGATCAGGAGCAAACACTTGGCCATCAAGAAAATGAACGAAATCCAGAAAAACATCGACGGCTGGGAAGGCAAAGACATCGGCCAGTGCTGCAACGAGTTCATCATGGAAGGAGGGCTCACCAAAATCGGGGCCAAACACGAGCGCCACATCTTCCTCTTCGACGGTTTGATGATCAGCTGCAAAACCAACCACGGGCAGTCGCGGCTGCCCGGCTACAGCAGCGCCGAGTACAGGCTCAAGGAGAAGATCATCATGAGGAAGATGCAGGTGGTGGACAAGGAGGACACAGCAGAGTACAAGCACGCCTTCGAGCTGGTGTGCAAGGACGACAGCAGCGTCCTGTTCGCCGCCAAGTCAGCCGAGGAGAAGAGCACGTGGATGGCGGCGCTGATCTCGCTGCAGTACCGCAGCACCCTGGACAGGATGCTGGACTCAGTGCTGCTGCAGGAGGAGAACGAGCAGCCCCTGAGGCTGCCCAGCCCCAGTGTCTATCGTTTCGTGGTGGAGGACTCCGAGGATAACATTGTTTTTGAGGATAACTTGCAGAGCAGGAATGGCATCCCCATCATCAAAGGGGGCACGGTGGTGAAGCTCATCGAGAGGCTGACCTACCATATGTATGCAGGTATCCTGAGCTTTGGTTTTGTTCTGACACGGGTCAGGAAGTTCAGCCTTTTATCTTTAGTTTGTTGGGCTTTTTTCTGCCAGTAGTGAGATGTGGAGTAAGATATGCAGGGAGTAAAAGGATGTTATTAAATCAGCTGGCTTTGCAGGCAGAGCTGTAAGAAAATCTTGGCTATGCAAATCTTTCATCCCCTAAAAAAACCCACAAAAATATATTTCCATGTTTCATCATGGCCAAAGCATGGAGCTGTTAGAGGCTGAGGCTCTGTGAAGGAAGAAAAAAGTTGAAGCTTGTATTTATTACATTTACCACATTTATTACATTTACTGTATTTTTTTGTATTTTATTACATTTATTGTAATTTTTATATTTATTCCCTTCAGCCTGCTGCTCTGTGAAGTATCTGGGTTGAAGTGGATGCAAATCACAATCAGCATTTTTCAGCCTTTTGCTGTCTGAAAGGCCCAGAAGTGAAAGCCTGAAGGAGTTCCATGAAGGGCTGATGCTGAGGGAAATGTTGGGTCTCAGTTTTGGGGTGCAAGGGGAAGCTGGTGCTGTTGGGACTGATGTGCAATTTTTGTTAAACTTCCCCAACAGTACAGCTGGTCAGGGAGAGTCATTTTTCAGGGAAGGCTGAGACAGAGGTTTTAAGAGAATATTGGATGTGCAGATCAATGTTTTTCAGGGAAATGCACCAAAGAACTGAGTGAAAATTTCCCCAACACTGTCATTTCTGGTGTTTTTCAAATACAGTGCTTGCCTGACAACTTCAGTGTCTTTTCTGCACTTTAAACTTTTTCTTTGTATTTTATTTCTGATATTTTGCAACTGGATAAGAACCCTCTGCCATCATTTCCTTATTCAATCCTTACAGATCCGAATTTTGTTCGGACTTTCCTGACCACCTACCGCTCCTTTTGCAAGCCCCAGGAGCTGCTGAGTTTGCTGATTGAAAGGTGAGGAGGGATCCTCCTTTCTGAAGGCATGGAAAAGTTTTGGAATCATGGAGTAGAATCCCAGAATGGTTTGAGAAAGGACCTTCAAACCCATCCAGTGCCATCCTCTGCCATGGCAGGGACACTTCCCAGTATCCCAGGCTGCTCCAAGCCCTGTCCAAACTGGCCTTGGATGCTTCTGGAGCAGTCACAGCTTCTCTGGGAATTCTATTCCAGGGCCTCCCACCCTCACAGCCAGGAATTTCTTCCTCAAATCCCATTTAACCCTCCTCTGTCTCAGTTTGAATCCTTTCCCCTTGTCCTGTCACTCCAGTTCCTGATGAGTTTTGTGTATTCAGAATCATAGAACATCCTGAGTTGGAGGGGACCCACAAAAATCCGAGATTCCAAGTGCTCCCTTCCTGCTCAGCATCCTAGTGTCAAGTTTGAGTGTTTAAGTGATGTTTGTAAACCAGTAACATTAAAACATTGATCCAGGTTTTCCCAGTTAAATGAGTTCCTTTTCCCAGTTTAAATGAGTTACCTGAATGAGGTTTCTGAGCTGGAGCACCTGGTGTGCCTGGGCTGTGGGTGGTGGTGTTGGGAGCTGCTAAACCAGCTCGTGAGAGTGGCGTTCATGATGGAAATAAGGACAGAAATGTTCCAGGCAGTTTGTTTGAAGGCACAGAATTAAGGCAAACAGCATTTTAATGCAGCGTGGCAAAGCTGCTCTTAAGCTCTCGTCTAATCTTCCCTTAATCAAGCCAGCAGGTCCTTAAAAACCTTCTATCCCAGTCTAGACATGGTGTGATGAGCAGAGAACCAGCGAATTAGCCGGGTGTGGGGCTGGGGAGGAGGGAATTCCAGGCAGACTGGCCGGCAGGGGAAGGAAGCACCAGATTCTCCCCACACTGAATTGACAGAAACACATTTCTGCAAAGTGCAGGGTCTGCACAGAGGGTTTGTGTTTTGCCTTGGCTGCCCTGAGCTCTGTGGTGTTGTCCCCAGGTTTGAGATCCCCGAGCCCGAGCCCACGGAGGCGGACAGGCTGGCCATGGAGAAGGGGGAGCAGCCCATCAGCGCCGACCTGAAGCGCTTCCGCAAGGAGTACGTGCAGCCCGTGCAGCTCAGGTGTGTGTGCCCTCAGCCCTGCCCTGGCACTGCCAGGCTGCAGCACACGCATTGCCAGAGCTCCTGCAGCCTCTGATCTCTGCTGGGGATTTAGCCATGTCTGCCAGCAGCCTGACAGCCCAAATCGTGTCCTGCTTTGTGCCGGCGGCTGCTGGAGCTGGCCCAGCTGGGATCCCCACCCACAGCCACGGCGCCTGTGGGTGAGGGATGTGGAGCTCACAGCAGGGCTGGCCACGCTCTCAATGCGTTCCTTGTTCCCAGGGCCTGTGAAGATAATTCCTCTGTTCCCAGTTTTCCAGCCCTGCTGGTGTTTCACTCCCTTTCCCAGCCCCGTGGATGTGTTTGCTCACAGACAGGGAGACTCTTGTCTGTGCTGCACATTGCAGTGGGCTGCAGGGAATCTTCAAGGTCTTGCTGACCAAGCTAATTTGGGGAACAATTAAGCATTTCTAGCATGAATGAGAGTAATTGTTGCCCTGATTGGGGATTGAGACAGGAGGAGACACAGATCACAACCAGTGTTTGCTTGAGCAGCTTCTATTCATTGCACTCATGAGTAACATCAAGTTGTTCCTATTAATGGCACATTAATATTACTATCAATATTAATTCTGCTAATAGTAATTAATACTGTTAACTACACACACAGAACCCTCAGTTTCTCTGCTACCACACATTCCTGCCTCAAAGGCTCCCACTGGCATGCCAGTACCTCCAAGGTGTTCAGAAAGTCACCCAGGGGTCCCATTTTTATCAGATACCCATGTGCATATATACAGAAAAGATTAAAAAGATAAATATGTGGGTAACCCTGTAGTTTTCCTTGACACAGAGCTGCCACCACCTTCTTGAACGTGATCCAAGTCACACAATCTCAGCATGACCTTGATTCTCCTGCCTGCTGCTGGCCTTGGACAGCTTATCAGGCCCTTGGTGTTCCCACTTTTATCAGCTGCTGTGGGTTCAGCAGGACCAGAAGTCTCCCCACTTATCAGTTCCTGGGAGAGCTGCCTCTCAGCTCGTGCTTTCCCTGGTTTTGCTGTTTTCTGGGAGCTGTTTCTGATCCATACTGTGGATTTCCAGTAGCTTGAAGCTGTCTTCCAGCTGAAAATGAGTGACTTGGAGCTGTTGGCTGCATAAACTCCACACTTGGTGCATGCCAGTGTTGTTAGAAGCATTGACCTCTGCTTCAGAGACTGGAATCTGGGAAGAAGTGGAGAATTGAAGGTGTTCATCCCTTCCTTCCCTGCTTCCCTCCACTCTCCATCTTGTGGAAAATGCTGTGGATGCAGTGGCCAGGCATGGAAAGGGCTTGGACACAAATGAATGCATGGCAGGTGCTCAGCTGGAAGTGCAGTCAGCAGATCCAGCCACTCCTGGCTTTCCCAGTGTGTTCAGCACAGGATCTCAAGGGCAGAGAGGGATTAGATCAGATCCTGTTACAGGAAACTTGGATCAAAATTTTGCTTTTTGATTTCCAGCCTGAATGATCTGTTTGGGCAGCAATTCCTTGATGGGATAAACCTTATTTTTTACTTTGCACACTGGGAAGAGGAGAGTTAAAGAATTTTCCACATGTCCATGTGGGTGTCCTTCATTTGTCCTCAATGAAGGGCTGATTTTTGCTCAGGTAATAAATTGGATAAATCAAAGTGTTCAAGGTGTGAGCTCAGCTTGTTTCCTTGAAGAGACAAAGCAGGGGTTTTTCTGATTTATCCTGAGTGCAGAAGCATAAAAACCCTTGATTTTTCTTTATGAAAAGCAGCTGGAGTTCACTTTTAGAGACTGATTTCTTAGTGATTTCTCTAAGAAAGAGTAGAGAAAAATCAAGAGGAAGTTTAGTGTTATTCTTAAAGGATGTACTGGATCTAATCAGGCCTTTGGGGTCATTAAAAATTGTATAAATAGGGCACTAACAACAGCTTTGAAGCTGAAATTTGTGTGTAGGAAAGAAAGAATGACAAATTTACTTCTTAACAAGGGGGAGATCCTAATTAGCTTTTTCATTAAAAAGAAGGAAAAAAACACAAGAAAAAAAGGAAATTACAAGTAAAATTAAAAATACCAATTTTATCTGATTTTGCTAAATGTCTTCTGAAACCATATCAACACTGTCATTTTTTATATTAGCTTTTAAAACAGCACCAAGCTATATTTATGCTAAAACCATTCTTTATAACCTCTAAACTCAGTTTTAAACACCTGCCAAGCTCAGTCTTTGCTCTGCTCCTTTGTCCATGTGTATTTTGAGAGTCACCAACTACATGAACCTGTAACTTGAGTTTTGTAGGATTGTGGTTCATTTATATGGGATAAGCCATAAAAAGAAACTTAATTTTTTCCCTCTTTCCTCAGAATATTGAATGTTTTCCGGCACTGGGTCGAGCACCATTTTTATGATTTTGAGAGGGATCTGGAGCTGCTGGAGAGGCTGGAGACCTTCATTTCCAGTGTCAGAGGTGCAGTACATTCCCACATTTTAGTACAACTTCCCTGATCCTGATGGGTTTTAGGCCTGAGGATACCTTTACACACATGATTAATTTTAATGCCTTTAATTGAGCTGTTCATGAGGCTCTCCTTTACAAGAGGAAGCTTTGGCCTAGAGCCTAAACAGCTCCTAAAGATGATTTCAAGCATTAGGATAATAATACTTCAAATATATTTCCTTCTGGACAGTATGGTCATCCTTGCATGACTCTTTAATCCAGGCTGTCACCTTCCCCTTCTCCATAGAGAATTCCTTCCCTTTTGCTCACTGAGTTTTTTCCATCCTGATTTTTCCCATTTATCTAAAGTTCCAACTGAAAATCATTATCCTTTTAGAAGAGGATATTGGGCCCATTTGGGATCTCTTCTTTATGAATTAGATATTTTTGGCAGCCTCTGTGGAGGGCAGCAGTGTTGGCATGTTTGATCCTGATCCTGGCAATTCCAGGTTTTCATTTTCAGAGTGCCAGGCTTTACATTGGGCAACATAATTCTGAGCTAATTAAAAGACACTGGGTCACTGTTTAGCACACCAAAACTGTCACAGGATGTGGTTAAATAGAAGTGGTTTCACAAGTGTTTATTTGCCAGCTGATACAGGTGCAAGAACCCGTGAGAACAAAAGAGAGAAATACAAACCTGATTCATTTATGTGCAGAAACGCAGAATTCTGAGTGTACATTCGAATTTTTGAGGAGTTGGTTTCACTAAATTACTAAAGGTCCTTTAAAATCATAGGTTCCCAGAAAGGTTTGGGTTGAAGGGAGCTTAAAGCCCATCCAGTGCCACCCCTGTCATGGGCAGGGACACCTCCCACTGTCCCAGGCTGCTCCAAGCCTTGTCCAGCCTGGCCTTGGACACTTCCAAGGATCCAGATTCTGCCAGGGCCTCTCCACTCTCCCAGCTAGGAACTCCCATTCCCAGTATCCCATCTAACCCTGCCCTCTGACAGTTTGAATCCATTTCCCCCTGTCCTGTCACTCCATCCTTTGTCCAAAGTCCCTCCAGCCTGAGCTCCAGTTCCCAAATATATTTATTTACAAACTCAAAATATCCCCTCCCCAGAGATGGCTCTATAACATCGACATGAACGAAAGAACATGAATTTATTAAAAACCAACACTTGTAACAGGATAAATGCACTTTCCCCCCATTTTGGACTTGTAGTTTAACCCTCCCCTCTATCAGTTTAAAACTCAACTTCCAACAGCATTTAAAAACTCACGAGTAGTTTTTTGGGGTTTTTTTTTATGATTTCTCTTCTACAGGAAAATCCATGAAGAAGTGGGTGGAGTCCATTGCTAAAATCATCAAGAGGAAGAAAGCCCAGGCAGACGGGGTCAGCCACAACATCACCTTTGAGAGCCCCCCGCCGCCCCTGGAGTGGCACCTGTGGCGCGTGGGGCACGGCGAGGCCCTGGACCTGATGACCCTGCACCCCATCGAGATCGCCCGGCAGCTCACCCTGCTCGAGTCAGACCTGTACAGGCAAGGCCTTAGCCCTCACACCTTGGGTTTTATTTCTGGCACCCAGAAAAGGCTCCTCGTTCGCACGGGCGGGGAAAGAATCCGCCGCGATCTCCGGAGTTCACAGGCAGGGGTGTCCTGCTGTCTGCTCAGTGTTCAGATGTGGAAAGGAGGGGGGAAAAGAGAGCTTAGCTGCTGTCTTGGTTTAATGCCAGGAGTCTGCTAAGGAGGGCAGGAGCCTCCCTTGGAATGCAGAATGCAAACCCCCTCCCTCCCAATTGTTATCAGTTGGAAATTCAGGGGCTCTCAGGCAAAGAGATGGCAACAGCAACAACAGTTGTGCATGAGCAGAACTCCAATCCAAATGCAGCCACACAAAAACCAACCCAGGGCAGAGTCAGGGTCCAGGCTGAGCCCTGTGGCTCAGGGGTTGGTGGCAGGGCCATCCCATGGGGGCTGCAGCCCTCCTGCAGTGGCAGAGGTGGCTCTGCTGGAGCAGGGATCCTGCACAAAGGGGGAGTTTCCCTGGGAAGGGGCCCTGGGCATGGCTGGGCCTGGTGTCCCTCTGGGAATGCCGTGCCAAAGGCTGCTGGCTGTGCCAAGGCCAGATTGGATGCAGGTAGGAATGCTGGGCTCCTGGGCTGGCTGCAGCAGCTGCCAGGGGGATGCTGGAATGTTCTGAGGCCTGCAGGGAGCCTGAGTGGGCCCTGAGCAGAAGATGTGTGCCTGGAGGGAGGCTGGGTCCTGGCAGGGATAAAGAAAACGGCCCCAGCTGGTTTGGAACAGCTGGGCCATGGCCAGAGGGTTCCCCCAAACCCACCCCAGTTCCATCAGATGGTGATTGATTACACACTTTTTTTTTTTGTTACATTTTGCACTGCAGCCCAAGACAGCTTCATATCAGATTTGTTGCAACAGAAATGCAGGGAGGGTAATTCAGGAGTCTTACAAAATTCAAATTAAAAAATCCCATTCCTGCTTCAGTGATGGGAGGTTTTTTGTTGAAACCAACCAGTTGCTGCCAGTGCTTCACCTTCCTATTTTTGGTTTTTAACTCTTTTGAAATTGTTTTCTTGCCCTTTCAGAAAATTAAACTCCTTCCTCTGTAATTTTCTTATCTGAAAATGCTTCTTCAAAATTACCCAATTTCAATTAAGATAAAAATGTATTTCCTTCAGTACTTGAGCACCAGTCAAAAAGTTGTGTTCTGTAGTAGATTAGGTGGGATTGGATTTGTGAAATACCAGGTCGTGATTAAGGGGAGAAATAATCTTTTAATGCAAAGAGAGAAATGACAGTTTTTGTTTGCACTGAGTGTTTTGCCTGCTGTTTTGTCATTCCCAGGGCTGTGCAGCCTTCTGAACTCGTTGGCAGTGTGTGGACAAAGGAGGATAAGGAAATGAACTCCCCAAATCTCTTGAAAATGATTCGTCACACTACAAATCTCACTCTGTGGTTTGAAAAGTGAGTGCAGTGCAGTGGCATTCCCCACTTCTACCCTGGATATTCTTGGGGTCTGCTGGTTCCTTTCTGCCCAATCCTCCCTTGACTTTCCAACTCGAACATGTGTAAGATGTGATTACAGAAATCCATACTTGAGATTCTGGAGACAGAGCCAAAATCTGCATGCTGGATGGGTTTTCATGGAAAAATTGGATTCAATAACTCCCAAAGTGTCAGGTTTCATTTCTCAGTGTTTCTCAAATGCCATCTTTTGATCAGGTGCATTGTGGAAACAGAGAACTTTGAGGAGCGAGTGGCTGTGCTGAGCAGGATCATCGAAATCCTGCAGGTTTTCCAAGACCTCAATAATTTCAATGGTGTTCTGGAGATTGTCAGTGCTGTGAACTCTGTCTCGGTCTACAGGCTGGATCACACATTTGAGGTGAGTTTAGGGCATGGAAAAGGAAATTAAATCTGAATGCAGGCCCAGTTCACACACAGTTCTAGAGTGAAATCCATTGTTGGCAGCAAAACCTCCTTGAAACAGAACAGAAAAAGAATGTGAATAAAATCATTTGAGTTTTGAATGGTTCTGAAAGGCAGCACAAGGCCTTGAAGTTGAAATCAGATGTTTATTTTTTATTAAAGACTAAATTCTGTAAATTTAAAGTTTAAATAATAATCTGTTTTCTGTAATCTCAGGAGCCACATGACTGAATTGTTGGATGCTGTAATCCAGAGCAAAACATTGACACAAGAGGTTCTTTGAAACCTGCATTTCAATTCCCAAATTTTACTCAGAGAGCCAGGGGATTGCCTTGTATTTGCTAAGATTTCCATCCCAATTTTTTTAATTTTTTTTTTTTTTTTAATTTTGACAACTCAGGCACTCCAGGAAAGGAAAAAAAGAGTTTTGGATGAAGCAGTAGAATTAAGCCAAGATCATTTTAAGAAGTATTTAGCTAAGCTCAAGTCAATCAACCCCCCCTGTGTGCCTTTTTTTGGTAAGTGCCATCAGATTTTGTGTGTGGTGTCACTCTGCAGTCGAGTTTGCTGCAGGTGGATGGTTAAAAACTGCTTTTTTAAAATCAGGAATATACCTAACAAATATCTTGAAGACTGAAGAAGGGAATCCTGACTTCCTTAAAAGACAAGGGAAAGAATTAATTAACTTCAGTAAGAGGAGAAAAGTGGCTGAAATCACAGGAGAAATCCAGCAGTATCAAAACCAGCCCTACTGCTTACGGGTTGAGCCAGAAATCCGGGTAAGCAGCCATCAAATAAAAATATCTGGGGATTGGAGAGGGGGAAAAATGCCAAATAATCTTCTAGCACTGGACCTAATTTTGCATGAACAGTGATTATCAAAAGAGGGGGGAGCAGTGGCTGGTAGACAACAAAGAACCACACAAAGGAGCAGCCAAAAGTGGTGAAAAATGAAATTTTGAATCACTGAATTAGGACCATTCCATTAAAATGTTCTCTGTATGCTTATTTTTAAATATTATTGATGCTTGTTTCGTTCAGAAATTCTTTGAAAATCTCAATCCCATGGGGAAGATACCAGAAAAAGAATTTACAGATTATCTGTTCAACAAGTCCTTGGAGATTGAACCTCGGAACTGCAAGCAACCACCTCGATTTGTGAGTTTTTCCCTGAAATCTCATGGAATCACAGAATACCCTCAGCTGGAAGGGAACCACAGGGCTCATCAAGTCCCATTCCTGGATTAGTTAATTAAAATTAAATAGCTAAAATTCACTGACCACCATGAAAGTGATTCGTGGTTCCCTCAATAAGCCAAATATATTTTCTTCAGAATTCCTTACCATGAGCTGATTTTCCAACTAAACTTGATTTTAAAATGCTTCTACTCCTGATGTTTGTCACTACTAAAATAAAATACCTTTGTCTTATTTTAAAATTCACTTTTTTCCCTCAAAACCTGAAATACTGCTGTTAAATTTGTATTTCTTATCATATAGTCACATGATAAAATACGGAATAATATTCTTCATTTCACAATATCAAGAAGTCATATATTAATACTAATTAAAATATTACTTTTATACATAATACATTCAGTTTTCTTTAAGATAATTTCTATTTTTCTTTTGTCTAAATATTTGATATTACTGCAAAAACTGCAGACTTTACCAGGTGCAACCCTTTTTGCTGAAGAAAATACAGTTCAATGTAAAGGAGTAGCAATTTGGGGTTTAAAAAAACCCAGCTCCTGGAGCTCAGAGTTCTTTTTTAAGCAGCAAAATCACAATTTAGAGCACTTGTTTTTAATATGCTGTAATTGCCTGAGGAACTGGAGCCATGTTTAATTTTTTGGGAGAGCTATAAATCATTTTTGCCATCTCTTGTTAGAGGAATGAGTAAGATGAGGTTACAAATGTGGCAAAAAAACACCAGAAATTGCTGTTGCAAAAATGCTTCTTATAGTGATTTTATTAAAATCTTTCCTGAAAATAGGAGTCCAGTCAGCTGGGCAGGAATTCTTTACAGCTCCTGATTTCCAAAGGGAGGATCTTACTGGAATTTCAGGAAAATGCAGTGGTGGGTGCTGTGATGTGCTGGACACCACTGAAAGATGGGGACATAATTCACTTTGCAAGGCTCAGCTTTGGTCTGTGCTGGATTTACACCCAAGCCTGAGCAGGCTGGGGTTGGCCACAGTGACTTGGGTGTAGGAATTTTGTCCTGGATAAACTGGAGGCCATGGACAAAGTTTCCAAGTGTGTCCTTGATCCTGGATGTGTGCAGGGGCCCGGTGACCCTCTGTGGTTTCTCTGCTGTTGCTCTGGGGCTTTTCTGCAGCTCTGATGGGTACCTGAAGTAAATTTCTATTTCCCAAGGCTGGGACTTGTTTTTCCCAGTGCTTTGTCCTTCTTGGCAGCAGAACCTGGACTCTTCATTCCTCATGCTTGTGGGGAAAGAAAGATTTCTCCAGCTGCATCCACAACTTCCCAGCAAACTCCTGCTGTGTGAATAACACTGCACCTCACATCAGCTGTACCCCTGGGCTGCTCTGGGAGAAATACCCAAAAACACCTCACAGAGCCTTGGGAATGTTGCAGAGGGGAATGGCAGGAGTGGGGAATGGCAGGAGTGATTGGGAATGCTGCAGTGTTGGGGATGCTGCAGGGCTGGGAATGCTGCAGTGCTGGGATGTTGCAGTGGTGGGAATGTTGCAGTGAGGAATGCTGCAGTGCTGGGATGTTGCAGTGGTGGGAATGTTGCAGTGAGGAATGCTGCAGTGCTGGGATGTTGCAGTGGTGGGAATGTTGCAGTGAGGAATGCTGCAGTGCTGGGGATGCTGCAGGGCTGGGAATGCTGCAGTGTTGGTAGTGCTGCAGTGTTGGATATATTGCAGTGTGGGATGTTGCAGTGTTGGGAACATGGCAGTGTTGGGAATGTTGCAGTGAGGAATGCTGCAGTGTTGGGGATGCTGCAGGGCTGGGAATGCTGCAGTGCTGGGATGTTGCAGTGTTGGGAAAGTTGCAGTGTTGGGAAAGCTGCAGTGTGGAACGTTGAAGTATAGAACATTGCAGTGTTGGGAATGGTGCATTGTTGGGAATATTGCAATGTGGAATATTGCAGTGTGGGAATATTGCAATGCGGAATGCTGCAGTGTGGGAATGCTGCAGTGTGGGAATGCT
>VYXF01006678.1:319405-418031 GCA_013397295.1 Polioptila caerulea | reverse complement strand
GTAAAAAAAAGAACCCGAATTAAAAAAAAAAAAAAAAAAAAAAATTGAGCCAAGGTGGCATTAAAGAATGCTGGAAGATAAAATTTACATGTTGATTAAATGACAGTACTTCACCCTTCTTGCCCTTGCTTTTCATTCCTTGCCATCTATCATTTGGAAGCTCTTTCTATTCAGTGCCAGCTGAATCTTCTTCATATGATAAAACAGATTATGCAGGAGAAAGTGAATAATAATGAACATGGAACAAGTACCTTTTTTTTTGTGGAAAATGGGGGCAAGACATGGGGACTCCCAGCCATTAGGAGTGCATCTCCATTGCTTGCTGAGGGCAGCCCCACGGCCAGGTTTGTCTGCTTTGTGAAATTTAAGCCTCCAAGCAAGACATCACAGGAGGCCAGTTTGGACCCTCTAAAGCCTCAGACAACCAGTATGTCTGAGCATGATATTGGGCATAGTTTTCTAGGTTAATTTTTGTGCCCATATTTTATTTGTAAGTTCTAGATTACCTAATTTATTCATTGTTTTTTGTGTTTGTTTTTTTTCATAAATGTTATAGTTTCACCAATAGTTTCTATTTTATAAAATGACTACACGTAATTAATATAAGTAGTTATATATTAATTAAATAATTATATAAAATCTAAATTAAATATATTACTTGCGTTTATTTGAAATCATTGTTAGTTAGTTAACTTCTGTGTTGGAAGTGTTTATCCAGTGCATTTCTATGAGAAATGCAAAGACTGGATTATTGTGGTGTGACTAAGTTTTTATTAGCAGGATCCCTTTGGTATCCTTTTTTGGCTTTTGGCTGCTTTCACTGTTAAAGTAGTACTCTGCTCCATTACCTGATTTGGAGCTCAACAAGTAGTCCTTCTCCCTTGCATCTATCTGGGCAGATTTTTATTTTGGTGACAACTTCTCACCTTTGATATGATAAATTGGTCCTTTATTATTGAGACTTCCCATTAGATCCTACTGCCAGCCTCCTTCTTAGTCTGCCAAGTGGGACACTCCTGCCTCATAAATTTGAAAAACTGGCTGGAGCTGCTGCAGCAGTGTCTTCATGAGGGTTCCCAGAAATGTGCCTAAACTGGCAACTTGTCCCATATGGGTACAGCTTCTGTATTGTACATTTTTTAAAGTCCAATGTAACACTAGATAGATCTCAGATAAGTGAACTGCTTTGCTTCCTGCTTGCCAATTTTAGCGTTTTTACTTCATGGTAATAAATTCAGAGATAACACTAGGGCTGCCTGTAATAGTGTCAAGTCTGCGGGTGAAGGAGTGATGTACAGAAATCAGGCATGGCTGAAAATGTATTGCCATCTGCATACATTTTTTGGTTCTCCCTCTCTATCTGTCTTGTCTGTCTTCTTTTTCTTTCTTTGTCCTTCATCAGTTGCTGCTGATGGTTATATGCCCCCAGTCTGAGTCCTACTTGCCATGAAATGAGCAAGTGGGAGGCAGCTGAAGTGATAGGAAAAGAAGGGAAACTGATTTATTTTGTGTTAAACTGACTCAGCATTTGGCTGGGAAGAGACCACACTGTCAAACTACTGAGTCATCAGCACACTTGTGCTCTCTCTAGGGCTTCAGGCTCCAATGGTGACTGATGGATGAGGAGTTTGACTGAGACCACCTTGAACTTCTCAGGTGCTATGTCATCATAGTATCCTCATCTCTCTCCAGTTCTTCCCACTGGCAGTGCTATGACTCACCAGGCAGCTCACAGGATTTACACACAGTAAATCTAAGCTGTAATTAGGGCACAAGTGGAAAACTTCGACCACAATGAACATTTGCCTATCTGAACAATATGTCTATAAAACATTTGCACAACTTGGAATTGCTGGGCTAATTCTGATGAAGAGACTGGAGCTGGGGTTACAAGGCCACAGCCAAAGACAGTTATGCAGACATGCCTGCACTTCATCTTCCCAAATGATGCCCAGAGGCTGCCAGAGCAGTCACTCTTTCACTTTTATGAGCAGTGAATTTACATTAAAAGGTATTTAAATAAAGGCTGTAGAGTATGCTTAAAAGATGTTGTTCCAATTTGAGACTTTATTATGGTGCTGTGGCATGGTGAAGTGACCCCATACATGATTGAGCTGAGGCACTACCTGCCCTAGAGCTCTGTTAATAAGGATTGGTGAGCCTGGAGGTAGCAATGTTGGCAGGAATGCTGATGAGCCTCGTTAGCAGTGTGCAGCTCATTTCCTTTGGAGAAAGGTACTCGCCTGTGGGGGAGAGCTGGTAGTGAAGACAGTCAAAGAGCTCTGCATCGAATAATTTATTTGGCTCACTTGGTCTACCATTGTAAACAAGTCTTGCTTTCTGCTAATAAACTCATTAACATCCTATTTTTAAATAATTACATTGCATATATGCATTGGAGCCAATATTTTGTCCACAATTTTCTCTGTAACTTCATGCACAGAAATCTGTTCTTTAACTGACATTATTTGCTCCATTAAAAGGATATAAGTCATACATACATTTTTGGAGATTCCTGGCGTGAATGAGGTACAATATCCACACTTCCTGTTACAGGGGTCTTATGAGCCTTGCAGAAGTAGTCCTGCTGCTGCTTGCCAGTGGTGTGAGCCAACATGTTCTCCTACCTGTACTACTGTCTGTACTTGCAGCAGTGAAATGACTGCAAAGTGCTTTTGAAAAGAACGAATTCACATACTTACATCTCAGTCTTCATCTACAGAAGACATCTGTTACAACCAGGAAAATACAACAGCCTGCTCTGCTTGCCCAGGGCCCCTCCGATGCAGATTGGAAATGGCAGTGAGCTGGATCAGTAGATTGATGGTGTTTTACCCAACAGCCCCATTTTTGTCTTGGCACTCTGCTGGAGCACCCCAGTCCTGAGGAGGGGAACACTGCTTCAGTTTATTTTCCTGAGGATTTTTAAGTCTTAGTCCTGCCAATCTAGGCTACACAGAGGGCAAACTTCTGAACAAATTCACACAAATGGAGGAGTTTGAACATGCTCACAAGAAAAAGTGTTTTTCTATGGATGGATTTATTTAGGAATTCTAGGCAAAGTCAGAAGTGATCTGAATGTTTCTGTGTAAATAGTTGGTTCCTTAATATGGTAGATGAACTGAAAAAAATGGAAAAAATATTTGGGTGTAAAATTAAAAATTAAATTTCTGGATCCTTTTCTTCACTATCTTGAGTGCAGTTGGAATGTATTTAATTTTCAAATGTTCCAAACAGAAACCTCTGAAAGCTTTTCATTTAAACCAAGAAACAATTTGGCACATATATGATTTTTTTTTAATATTATATGTTAATCCAGGTCTACTTAATTGTTAAAAAATATTTATATTAAAACCTCAGATTTTCACCTGGAATTTTCCCACACCTTTCAAGAGCTTCGCCCACAGAAGAACTGTTCCCACTTTATACCTGCTACCAATTATGCTAAGCAGGGTAGAGATTGTGTGTGGCCTCCCTTTCCTTGCCTGTGGGCTTAATACTTATTCTGGTTACACAGATACAAGGTAGACACATCTGTCCAAAGTGACTCAAACTACTAAATTTATTCCATTAGTGATGGAGACAACTGTAAAAGGGAAAAGAAGCTAATGCTTCAGTGCAAATACAGTCTAAAACTGCATCTTCATCAGGATTTCTTGACCAGCTCTATTTATAATGTGCTAGACTAGGTTTTGTAGAAACAGCACCAAACTGTTTAAACCAGAGTAGAGTCTAACAGTTCAACTGAAGTCATTTATAAAATTGGACCTGACTGATCATCTATTAGTCTCTTTTTCTCAAATTTATGAAGGACCCTTATTTTACCAAAGTGCTTTGAACTGGGACTAGCTCTTTAAAGCAAGAGCATTGCATTCAGACAGAGGCCTTTCTCTCCAGCAAAAGAGCTATTATTATTTGGCCTAAAACTTTTTGTATTTGGATGTGTAGACTCACCAATTTAAACAGTTTTTTCCCCCCCTTTTTACTGCTCTAAAAAATTTCACCTTCTACATTAATTTTTAGAGCTTGCTTGATGTATTTTTCCTCTTTGTTGTTCCTCTACTGTTAGTAGCTAATAATACTAATAATACTAATAACTACTAATAATACTACTAATAATGCTGTTCTCATGCATCCCCCTAGATGTTTAGGTAAATGCGGTTTTGCAAATTCAGCTTCAAGTGTAAATATTACTGGTGATCTGTGTCAACATATTTTACCAACTTTCCCCTTCTTATGATTATATTTGAGATAAATTTTGGAGGGAAACTTATTTACATAATTCTATTTCCACCTGCACTTCATTAATAGCTAAGTTATTTGCAAAAGCAATTTCCTAGTCAATGTCAACCACAATAAAATGTTCCATGTCTTAAATATTTCCAGCAAAGTAAAGAAGTCCATAGTCACAGGAAGAGATTGACACTACAGAAAATCAGTTACGTTATTATTGCATTTTCTACGTTATCTTATTCCTGTATTGTTTGCATTTATTTTCATTACGACGATTTCCCATATCAGAAATCTATAGTATTCACATTTCACCATGCCACAGTATTAACCTCAAGGTATTTTGGATCAGATTGACACAGCTGGCAGGTAAATGTCCTGAATGTTCCCCAGTCTTTCAGCTATAAAAACCATGCCCAGATCTCCAAAATGTTTTGCTGTTCAAGGCATGATGCATAGCAGGGTGCACCTCTTGAACACGGGACTTTTCATCCCCACTGCGTTTTGCAGGCGAGAAAAAAAATTCTTCCCATCAGGAAAAGCTGTTCTTTTGTTCTCCAAAATTGTAATTTGTGTTCCTGGCTTGGGAAAATTGCAAAATATATCTTCTTCTAAGAAGAGTTTCATGTTTCCCAAGTTTTCTTCTGTAGGCAGAAAAACAAGTCATGGGAGCCATCTTTTCTGCTGTTTTGGACAAGCAGAGTAATAGGACAGAATGAAAATGGATAGTTTAGTTCTACTGTGTTGCAGACAATGAACTTTACAGTAAATTGACCATGAAGAAAACACCAAAATAGCAGGAGGGAGTAAAACATTACTTGGAAATATTCGCTATCATTTTACCAAAAAAATACACAAAAATTTCAGATTAACAAAGCTGCCTTCAAATCAAAATATGGATGTTAAAGTCTTTATTAAAATAGATATCAACTATATTTTTTAAAAAATGTATCTTATTAATTAACAGAAGCAGAAATAGGAAGTAAAGATAAACACCAGTAGGCTAAATGTTAATTGTTTAATTTACAGATTAATAAAGAAAAAAAAACAAAAAAGAAAAAAGTGAAAACTTTTTCACTTTCATTCCATGTAACAAAGTTAACTGTACTATTCTTTCAGACTTCCAGTGTTTTTTTTGTCTCCAAGTTTGCTCTGATATCTTAATGATAAACTCGTTGGTTTTTTTTTTTTCAACAACAGAGTATAAGGGGAAAAAACTGCTACATTCATTCATCTCACAGAAGAATCATTACTTAAATGTTAGAGCATTAGGCAAAGCTCTTCTGTTTCCTCATCATATCCTGCCACACCATCACTGGTGTGATTTTTGGGGTTGTCCAGTGTGAGGTCAATAGATGAACTTGATGATCCTTGCAGGTCATTTCAAACTTAAGCTATTCTATGATTCTTTTCCAGAAAAACATTCAAATTGACAGTGAACCATATTAAAGCATATTTTGTCTTCTAAAAATCAAACCAGTAAGGTAGTTCTTGTATGCAACAATATAAACCAAAAGGTTCTGCCTATAATAAAGGATTTACTCATTTCAAGAACAATCAAAATTTTATTGAATAAGTAAAAATTAATATTTTTATGTGATAGTGATACTATATTTTAAAATTTTCCCTTCTTGATCTTATTTTGTGACACTCTTGCAGATGCTAACCATTATTTACTCCTTGAATCATGACACTACCAAAAACCTCACCAAGAGAAGTAGTGGTTTGGGTACTGTCATGAGTGAGAAGGTCAGATTTAGACTGCTAAGTTGGAGTATGCAAAAGAAATTCTAATAACAACATTTAAAAATGCTTCAATCTGCATAATATGCAGCTGAGATGAAATAAATAAAAAAATACTACTAATAATGATAATATTAATAGTAATAATGTTTGGGAAGTTTTTTTAGTTTGGTTTTTTTTTTTTTTTTCCAAGAGAGCTAAAACTGCTAACACCTAGCAGATATAATTAAGAATGCTATAGTTTAGAGCTATATTTAGATTTTACCAAGATTTGATAGTTTTATTGCTTTTTATACTTTAACAAAAATCTTAAAATTCCACAGTAGTTTAATTGAAGCTTCTTATGCAAAACAGTTGATATTTTTTAGACTGTTCAGATACTGATATTGTGTGAAATCAAAATAAAAGTTGTTTTTTCTTCCTTTAAACACCACTATCAGCTGAATATTAGAAGATCAAGTAAGTAGACCTTAAGTTGTAAAAATGGGAAAAACTAGCATTCAGAGAGGAAAATATATCTAGGTTTCCTAACATATTATTATGGGAAAACTTCATTTATTCTATTCCTTTACAACAAAATTTCTAATAAGTTTTACCTCCATTGTAATACAGGGGTTTTAAAGTATTTCTTTGCCTACAGAGGATGCTAGTATGGCTATATTTGCTGTTTTAAGAGAAGAATTTTTATAAATTCATTCAGTGATGTAAAATGAAAACCAGTGGGGAAGCTGAGAGGATCGGCTCTGCTTATTTCATTTAATACCTTTCCTTTCTCCAACTATAAAGAAATCTTGTGCAGAATTAACACAATCAGACTTGAAAACAGCACCCAGACATCTATTTAATTTCAAAGCACAAAACACATTACTTATGCCTATTGCATAAACTTCAGAAGAGCTGAGTAGTCTATTTTATTTGTTTACCGGACCCTGCATTTTGAATTAATATATCTGTAAAGTCTTCTGTACATTGTCAGCGTATCTGTTGAACAGTGTTGTCAGGCAAGGATCTCCTAATCAAAATTATGGCATCTGTCAACATATGTTATGATGGATAGAGGATGGCTCTGGCTAGCTGAATCCAGGTATCCTGGAGAAGTTTAGTATTTTTTAAACCTGACTGAAACTAAACTTTATAAATTGAGGACACTCAGCAACTTTCAGAACCAAGCCCTCTATTTGTGAGAAGATAATGAGAATGTGCTGGAATATTTCAGGCAGAAATAAACTGACATCAAGGCATGGGTAGACAGAAGTCATGACATAGGGCAGTGCTAACATCTGCCTCCTCTAACATACCGTAAACAGCATCAGGAATCTCCTCAAAGCTCCTGACATTGTAAAATTTGTCAAATCCCCCAGAATGTGGAGTTAGCCATACCGTGTATCAAATGTCAAGGTGACTGACATCAGCTACTGTCACACTGGTCCTGTAAGCCATCCTTCCCAGGGTGGATGACAACAGAGAGGCTGCATAGAGCTCCTGCTCTCATGCTGGAGCTGGAATCCTAGCCCAAACAGCCAGCAGCAGCTGAGAGTGTGGCTAAAAGCCCAAATGATCAGATTGTTTTAGGCTGATGTGAACAGAACTTGCCTGCTGTAATTTGAATTTCTATTATAGCTGTTTATTCAACACTAATTGAGGTCTTGAGCAGAGTTTTATAAAATGGAGTTATGCCCACAAGCCTCATCTTTTACAGACAAGCTTAGCTTCAACCAGTATTATCCTTGATGTGTCAAATTACATAAAAAGTGACAAGTCTGGAAGCCTAATATAGAGTTTCCACATGTTTATGTGGACAGATGGCTAAAAGCACCGTGGTTTGGGAGAGTGTTAAGTGCAAAAAGCCTGACAAAAGCAGTATGTATACGTTTATTATACTTTTTGTCTATGATCATCTAAACACACTAGTGTGATTCAGTCACTGCAGACAGCTTGTGGCAATAGATAATTTTTCTAATTACGTAAAGATTAACTAAAAAGTAAGATTTACAATAATGCTACTATCAATGTAACTAGACTTGAGCCCATGCTAGAATAATCCTGGATGATAAAAGCATATTTGTTTCCCTTAATAATATCTTACTCCATAAAAAGAAACATTATTACATAGTGAATTTGTTAACTTGCTAAAGATTTGGTATATCCTCAAACCTTTAATAAGTGCTCCTCAGCCATACATTATGATTTATGCTCATCAATATGTTGACAGAGATTCTTGAGTTTTTGGTGAAAATCTGTTTGTAGGATATGTGTACAGAAAAATACTTCCAAGTGAACACTGGGGAATAAATAAAAGAAAATCCTTAAAAATAAAATAATTTTTAATACTTCTGGCAGAAAAAGACACCAACAAAACCTAAAGAAAATAATCAGAACTATTTGTATCCCTTGTCTTAATTTTTTCTTCTACTCAGAGAACTCAGGTTTGTCATCATTGTTTATCACAGAAGAGAAGCCATTTAGAATTTTCCAGGCACATTGTAAAAGAATTATGATTCTAGTAATAGATGGATATTTTCTGGTTCTTCTCTACTGTTCCCTCCATTATAAGAATTGAATTATATTAATAATACATAGATTTTTTTTAAAGTATGGAGGATGAAAACAATAATTTTCACAGTGATGGCAAAAATAGCTTGAGAATTATTGTGTATTTTATGGTTTAACCTTTCAGAATTTTTTCCACACTTAAATCTAACAGAAGATCATTATCTTCATGCAAGGTGCCATAGCTCCTAATTTTTAAGCTCCTAGTCTGTTGTTGGAATGTATGCCCCAGCGCTAGATGCCTTTAAATTCTTCTCCACAGGATCTAGAGATCCTTACAAAGGTCACTAAATTCTGCTTTTTGGCAATAGGAAATGCTGTGATTTCTCATTCTGCTTCAGAATGTGCTTGTCCAAGTCTGAGCTATGGGCAGGTGCCTTCAATGCCTGAATGCAGATACTGAGGTTCTCTTCTGAACCTAGCAGTTCATGGTAACTGAGTAGGAATCACTTTTTTCTTTCCAGGCAGGGAAGAAATCATCCAACTGAACAGATGGTTCTGATTTTTACTTGCATATTGTTTATAATGCTTATCTAGAAAGCTGAAAACTTTCTTATATATTATGTTAAGTTGCTGATTGCAATATTTTCAATGTGATCTTTCATATATGTAGAGAGGAAGAAAAAATTGACACAAGAAAGAAAAGAAAGAAAGAAAGAAAGAAAGAAAGAAAGAAAGAAAGAAAGAAAGAAAGAAAGAAAGAAAGAAAGAAAGAAAGAAAGAAAGAAAGAAAGAAAGAAAGCCGATCTGAAAGAAAGAAAGAAAGAAAGAAAGAAAAAGAAAGAAAGAAAGAGACTCCAGATAGTTTTAGTTCTGGATTTTTTTTATTTCTTTCTTATGTATTTATTTGCTCCAAATCAGGATTTTGTTGTGATTGTTGTTGTTACTGTTTCCTTTGATTTTGATTACAAATATAAAATGCATGAACAGTTAAAAAGCAAAAACCAGAACACATAGCTTTCATTCTTCAAGATAAATTCTCTGAGTTGAATAATGATAATTTTTTGCGTGTGTTTTATTTTGACCTCGCAAATCCTTTATGTCTCTTAAGCAGCTTGAATAACTATAAAGCCGTGAGAGAAATTTTTTCTCATAGGTATACATAATAATGGCTTGATGCTTTTGTGAAAAGGGAACCTGGTCTAATATCTATTATAAAATTGTAAAGAAAATATAGAACCATGGAACCATAGAATGGTTTGTGTTGAAGGGACCTTTAGAGATTATCTGGTTCCAACCCTCCTGCCATGGGCATAGACACCTTCCACTAGATCAGATTGCTCAAAGCACAATCCAGCCTGGCCTTGAACACTTCCAATCATGGAGTACCCACAACAGGCACATTTATTAATGACCTCAGTAAAATGTCTGTCTTAGTCTTTCTTTCAAGCCCCCTTCAGGTACTAAAAGGCCACAGTAAAGTCTCTCTGGAATCTTCATGCTTAACAATCACAACTGTCTCAGCCTGTCTTCACAGAACAGGTGTTCTAGTCCTCTGACCATTTTCATGACCCTCCTTCCGGATCTATTTTCTTAGACCACTGTCTTTCTTGGGCTATGAGTGCTAGAGTTGGACTTTACAAGTGCAGGGTGAGGAAGAAAATCCCAGGGTCCTCCTTACTACTCTGCTTTCTGGAAGGAGGATGTGTAAATATTAAATTGAGATAATCAAATACAGATAAGCAGTTGACACCATGAGACAGAGCAAAAGGTGATATGAAAAGAGTTTTGCTCTGTTGTGCCATAAGGTAGTCTGGGTTAAGTAGAGGAGCAGTTCTTGTTAAATGCTATCATCTTTCTTGGCACTAGTAGAGGAACACTTGTCACAAAATTGTTCCCTGATGCCTCAAAGATAAATGTTCTAAGGAAAGTATGTTGGAACACCTGAAAGAAAAGGATTAAAATAAATAACATGAAATCCACAACACAAATTTCCAGGATGCTGAAGACTAAAACACTCGATATACGCTGAAATGTTATGATGTGGAAGCCCCAGTCAGCTTTCAGGAGCTGTTAAATTAACCATGCATTAACACATGGCCAGTGAGAGCACATAGCACCTACTCAGCTCTTTAGGACCACAAACTATGAAAGACCCAATAAATAGATACTTAAATATTTACATCTGAAAAAAAACCAAACCCACCAGACAGAGATGTATGGCTCTTTCTGTGAGATACAGATCCTCTGTATTAAAGATAGAAAATGAATAAATATCCCCTTCTTCAGATATTGTGTTCCTTCCACACTCCATTCAGTGATAAGAATTAAGTAATACACATGCCAATAACATCTTATTGAATATAAAACTATTGATCTGAATATGAGCTATTTTTTGCTATAAAATCCTCTGTCCTAGGTTTGTGACATGGGACATGGAAATTACAACATCACGTTAAAATCTAATTTCATAACTTTAGAGTTTTGGCAAAAAAACCCTCCAAATCTGAACCAATATTGTGCAGATCAGCCCTTATTATGGGATAAGCTGTATCTCAGTTTGGCGCCTGAGCTATCCACACTGGTGTATTTCTAATAGATTTAGAGTTTGAAATTTTCATCAAGGAAAACAAAACATTAAGTTGATACTGGTAATACCTAATAAAGTAAGATGGGGAAATTCTCTCAAGTGCTTTTTAAAGTTCTTCCCTTTCAAGATTTTAGTAAGTGTGGGATCAGAGCTTCACTGCGTATGAAATTATTGTTGCTATACAATTCTGAATTAGAAACATCTACTCTAAGTTTTAGTTACCTATTCAGTTGTTTTCTTATTCTACAATAGATTTGATATATACGAAATGACAAAATAAAAGCAATAAAGACAAATTTCATCAAAGACTAGAAGAAGGTCTAAACATGAATATTGTATGGATGATGAGCTTTATTTACTTAAAAGTAACTTAAACTTTTCCACTTTGAGATAACAAGAATTCTACTAGAGAAGTGAAAGAAATCAGAATTTAAAACACATTTATTTCTACAGTCTTAGCAAAGTCATTTTGTCTAATCATGTCTTATGTTTTTTCTTTTTGACATTATGAATTTGGCACTGAGAAAGAAAAAATGACAAAGGTGCAGAATATTTCAGTAATGCTGAAAGCTGTCATTCATAGTTTTCCTTTTCAAAGTTTTTCCATTAAAAAGCTACAGATTTATTGGAAACCTGTGATGTTGAAATATTAATCATTAAATTTTAATTATATTCTCCAGGAGTTTTGGCATACCTTTATTTTGACAGGCATGACAAAATATATGTTCATTTACATGAACTTAGAAAGTAGCATTTCACTTTTAATGCACATTTTCTTATCCCTGATTTTTACTTTACTTGCAGAAGATCACTATTTGGGATGATTTACATTTGTTTCCTTCTGTAGTATATTTTGAATTAAGTTTGATTTTCACCAGTTAAAATATGTGATTAGAATAATGCACAAGTTACTAGCAGTGCTCAAATTAAGGGTTGGTGTGGTCACCTGTGAAAGATGGCAACAATCATGAATGCTGTCATTCTTTATTTATTTATATGTTCATTAATTTATTACTATGTTTGTGTAACAGGTGCTGGTGGTATAAAGAACTTATTATTTACTTTATAACCCCAGTTAAGAGTAGCCATATAGACATTAGGAAATATCTTCTGAAAATATTGTTTTCTGAGCCTGTGCCATGCTTACCTAGCACCTAAGCAGTTAATGCTCTCTCCTCTATATACAGACAGATAATTTTGCAGCCTTTGCTTTAGACAGGGAGAGGAACCTGCAATTTTTGTCTGCAATCAGGCGACTTGTTTAATTGGGCAATGTCACAGCCTTGCAGGATATCCTAATGAGCCTAATTGCTGGCAGAGATCTGACTCCTGGGAGAACAGAGAGAGAAACCAGACGGACAAAGAGACAGGTAAAGGATATGGAGTAAGGGAAACAAGATGGAAGGGCTCTGTCAGGGCTCAGTACTGGTATATACACTTCTTTGGCTCTTTCTTCTCTTTGTCTGTCTTGCTACTTTGTTTGCCAGCTGTGTGCCCGTGGCACTATTGTCTATGTCTTTTCTGTTATTGAGTAGTCCTGTGGATCTTTTCCTGCTTATCATGGCTTTTGTTCCAGTGTGATCTGAATATGCAGGGAGTCCTAGCTTGAAAGGCTGTCCAGTCTAATCACAAATCTACTTTTGCAACACTCAGTGCAGTGGGGAGTGGGAAGAGGAAGGAAAAAAAGTCTGATCAAACTGTGTTTCTGAGAGGAAGAATCTCCAGTGTAGCTTCGACCACCTCACTAACAGTATCCCCGTTGTCAGCTGTCACAGTTCTGTCACTGAAATTCCTGGCAACAACTGAATTTTAATGAATGTCTGCTGTACTCAAGAATTTAAATGAGATATTTGAAAAAAGAGAGAAATCTTCTGCATATCTGCCTTATGGTCTTAATTCATTTCTCCTGATAGAAATAAATAAACAAATCCAGGGTTATTTCTCTACTAGTTTTCTACAGAGATTTCCCTGCAAAGCTGTAGTGAACAGTTTTCATGCAGATTTCCCCCTGCTCTGATATAATCCAGCTGCTGTATATGCCACTCCTGTTGCTTTCCAGCTTCTTTAGCTTCCCAGACTGGTACTGGAATTCATCTCTGATAGTCTGAATTAGTGTCAAAGTGTGTGAGGCCAGAAGCAAATAGTTTAGTGGGGACATATTCATTTGAGCAGAGTTAAGGCAGTGAATATTACCAGGATCTTTGCAGGTGAGCTACTTATTAGTCTCTAATAAGTGATGCATTACTGGGTACTGAAGACCTTAAAGACAAATTTGCTATCTTTCATGTGCCTGAAACTATTTGGTTCTGTAGTGTAGACTCAATTTTGTTCAGCAATACCGGTGTGCCTATCAAAAGAGTGATGATTACAAAATCCTCAATTTGCTGAACGTGTCTGATCTCAAAAGTAAGTTTTCAAGCTCAAATGGAGCCATGAATTGATTATGGTAGGCAAAGAAAAAGTTGAGTATTTTTAGTATGTATTGTGCTTTTCTCCTATGCAGTATGTGACACTATCTAGGTGTAAACACTGCCTCACACAGATGTGCTAGTTGAATTCCTGCTTCTATGTAATTGCCTTTTAGGAAGTGAGAGGAGACTAAAAGTCTTTGCTCTAATTACACTTTTTCTGTTGTTAACGGTGGGAGTATACATATATGAGCATATGTGTGTGAAACAAAGACACATTTTGCAAATAATATTTCTGATCGGTGGTAACAAAATGAAAATATAATGAGCTGCAATCTTGTTGCAGAAACCCAGGATATTTACTCAGTTTTTAAATTTTTTTTTTTTTAACATAGTTAGGATAATCTATATATATTCCAAATAAATTTGTGGTGCAGAAGACTATTTTCCCGCACTTACTGCTCTCAAACAGCTCCTAGATTTAAAAAATTCAGTACTGAAAACAGTATACAAAAAGTCCCTGTAAGTGCAGCCCTGGAAACAGAAGTTGTATCTAAAACACGAAAAAGGAGCATCTGATACTTCTGACTACAGGCTGAAGTATCAGTTGTGAGATCACCTGCTCTAATGATTGCTGAAATTCATTGTAATCTGCATGATGTATGCCCCAGTTAGAAACTTGAATTCCACTGTGCCTGTCCTGATATGTCATTAAATATCTCTTGCTACCGGTGTAAGCACAGTTATTAGAACAGGCTACCCTTTGAAAGATATCTGTGTTTTTTTGGTTGGTTGGTTGGTTGGGTTTTTGTTTGTTTTTTTTTTTTTGTTTTGTTTTGTTTTTGGTTTTTTTCCCCTTAATAAACAACATATATTTAAGGAAGGGTTCACACAGATATTTTGGTATATGAAAAGAGATTGCCTTCCACCCCATTTTAGTATCTGTGTACTACCGTAGGATATATTCAATTTCCTTTGCAAATAGCCTGAAGTATGAAATATAAGTTGGGGAGAGTCTAGAGGAAAGCCAGGGTTGCCTAGCTGACAACAATACAAACTGGCAGTGAAACATAGAGCAGCTTGCACACCAGGGGAAAAATTTGCCATAGTAATCAGTGACTGAATTTAGTACAGTGTTACAGCATAGAATGGAAATGAGATTATCTTCATTCACTTATCAATGCTGACATTGATGATGAACAGTTACAGCTACCGGGCCTTTACCTAATGCCAATGAAACTGAACTAAGAATAGTTGGGTGTGGGCTGAAGAAGTGCACATTCTTTTATTGTGCTTGATCACATTTAGTTATCACTCTGGATACAGAAGTGAAATCACAGAAGAGAAAGGCTTCACATATCTTATAACAGAACTGAGGGAAAGAATGCTGCTTTTCTACTGCTAAACAAATTATGATATACATTTTAACATACCACTATAATTCTCCTAGCACTTACCTCCATGCTAAATGTTAACTACCCTTTGTATCTCCTAAGCTCAGGCAGTCTGTCTTTCCTTCTTCGTCTTTAACTAGCATAGAACTAACTTAGATGAAGACACTTGGCAATCTAAACTTTTTCTTAAGTTTCACATGTAGACCCAGGCTGAGAACCTGGAGGTTTTATAAAAAATAGTTGCTTGCCTTCTCTGTGGAGCTCAGTACAGATCAGGCATTTCTGACAAGCAACGCTGGCCTTCTGGTTTGAACTGCACGCCTCTGCACAGGTACTAGAATATCAAACTGTTAAACCTTGTGTTGGTAGCTGTCAAGGATGGATGGTATCCGTCCTCTTATATTGTTGGGGGTTGATTTTCTTGGTCTATGAGTAATTTTTGTAGGGAAAACCACTGTCTTCTGCTGTGATCCTAATTAGTTTGTCTCTGTCCTTGTACCCTTCTGACTTGCAGAACAGGCTGTGCAAGCTGCTGGATTTGCAGGATTCCACCAGTGCTCATCTACACAGGACAGTGGTCAAGTGAACATGAGAACCTCTTCTGAGAGAGGGTCTTGACTGAAGCAGAGGGGAGTGAATCTGTGTTGTCTGTACGCTATAAGGTTTGAAGCAGACTCCTCTGGTTTCCAATTCCAATTTCATTTTTCAGAAGGAGCAAGCTGGCTGCATTTATTGCCTATTCCAGAAACCAGCTGTAGTGGTTGTTGTGGAATAACTGGAGAGCAGCAGGCATGCAAGATTTCAGAGAATGAACCAACTTCATATAGATACCAAAATGTCTGTATAAGAAAATACACACAACCCTCATTTGATAAAAGAGAACATCCTTCCATTGGTAGCTAATTGGATCAAGAGGACCCTTTTCAGCCTGTTTTTAAAATGGGTGAAAGTAGCTAGTAGGTGTCCATAGGGGTTTTTGCCAGGGCACAGCTGGTCTGGTCTGGAAAGGGGAGAGTGAGGTGACAAGGTTTAATGATAATGTTAAATTTATGCAAAATATTAAGGAAGGAATCTGAATGAAGAACACTGGATACATTTTGTGAAGCTGATTGACTGGTTATAAAAGGGTAAGTGAGATTCACTTTTGACAAATGCAAAATAATGCTGGTTAGAAAAACAATCCATCTCTACATATACAGTGAAGATCTTTAAATTAGCTATTATTATTCAGGAAAGAGATTTAGGAGTCATTATATAATTGAACCCAGAAAACATCAGCTCAATTTTTAGTGGTGGTCTGAAAAAATAATAGAGTTTTGAGAACTGGGAAAAGAATTGAGAGGAAAGCAGAAAGTATAATTATGCTGCTGAATAAATCCATGTTGTCCTCATATCTTGAAGGCTGTTTACAGTTCTGTTTATAATAATAAAATATTAGATATGGAAAAGGTACAGAAAAGGGCAACAAGTATGACAAATAGGGTGAAATGATTTCTGCAAGAGAAAAAATGAAACAGATTTGGATATTTTTTTCTGGAGAAGAAATGGATAATGAGCACCATGGCAGTGAGTGAATAGGAGGATAGTTTCTCATTTGTTCTCAGAATACTGAAACAAGGCAGAGACAAATGAAATTTTAAGGAGATTTAAGTCAAAGAATAAGAAATAGGTGCATATTTTTTCCCACAGAAGGCCTTATTAAATTATATGATTTTCTGACGTGGAATAATATGTACAGTAAAACTTTAGATGAGTTAAAAATAAATTACTGATATCTGTGGAGACACATTCATTAAGTGCTGATAAACACAAGGATAAAACCTGTGACTCAAAAGTCCTCAAGGTGCACATTGTTATCTCAGAGGAAATGTAGGGGCTCAGTGTCACAGAATGTCTGCCCTTTTCTTTTTTCTCCCCTGAGATATGTGCTCTCAGAGACAGGATGTGTTGGTAGGTGGACCTGTTTCTGACCCAGTGCTGTTGTACTCAGTGTCAAGGCTTAATCACCCAAATCTGTATCTCAAAACACACAAAAGTGTAACCACTTATTAAACCTGTTTTCAGAGCAGAATTCAGACTGAAGTAACCCAGTCTTTCAACAGAGACTAACCACTGGGAACAAAAAAGGTAAAATAGTTTTATGATGTCCTAAGACTACAATGGATTGTGAATCTGCAGTAAAAATCACAGCTGTGCTTTAATGTGTAAAACTTTTCCTGTTGAGCACTACTCCAGCCTTTCTCTTTTTTCTTTTGGTTTTTAGTCTTTTTTTTTTCTCTGTCTTATTTTTCCTTTAGCTTCTGACCAGGAAAAAGAAATGGCTTACAAACATATAGGATTACTTGATAGTAGTTATGGAAATACCAAATATAAAGAAGAAGTTCTTGTCACAAGGAGAATTGTAGCATTCCATGAATGTTATATTCAGAGTAGTGCTAAGAAAAATATATTCAAGTGGCAAAGGTCTAACCAGAGATATTCAGACATTTCTCTCTAAGCTCAGGAAGCCACAGTGGAACCACCAAACAGATGATTTTTCTGTTCTTATTTGTTCTTTGTAGCTGCCATATCATGAACTAAAAACTAAGAAGAGGAATTAATTTCTTTTCAGTTTAGTACTAGATGACACTTTCAAAAAAGAAAGAAGATGTGAATTTCCCACTGCGAGTCCAAAGATGAAGAAACTGGCCTCCAGGAATAAAGCAAATAGCTGGATCAACTGAAAGAAGCAAGGAGTGCATGGTCTTCAGAAGGATTTAAGAGGTGCTGAATCTCTATAATCTTTGCTAAAGGACATTTCACATGCCAGTGTAAGTTTCACCTTAAATAAAGCTTTTATTTAAATATGTCCTTAAAAACTAAAGGGTCCTAAATTTCTTTCCAAACTCTCATGGTTTTGAGAGAGCAACTTTTTAAATGGGTGGATATAGGGGAACAGTTTTAAACAAAAAAGGACAGGGATTTAGATTAGATCCGAGGAAGAAATCCTTTATGCAGAGAGTGGTGAGGCACTGGAACTGTCTGCCCAGGAAAACTGTGAGTGACCCATCCCTGGCAATGTTGAAGACCAGGATGCCCTGAACAAGCTGATCTAGTAGGTGGTATTCCTGCCCCAGCAAGAAGGATTGGACCTAGGTGATGTCAAAGTCTCTTCCAACCCAAACAATTCTATGGCAGCAGAGAAGGTATTTGAGCATATAAGAGTAGAGTTACCTTAGACACCCTCTTGAACTCCAGATGGCCTCCAGCTCCAACTCCTGGACTCAGGTTTATGGCAGCACATCATGTGTCATGTCTGCTGCCTCTGGTTCCCGGCAGTTTCAGGTGCCCTAATCCAAACCTTCATGCTATTTCTGTGGGATACAGAAAGGGCTTTTGAGAACATGAAGATTTGTCTGCATGCGCTTACCTCACAGCTTTTAATTATGAAGTCAGTTTTCATACAGGCTAAACTTCAGCCTGAATTGTTGTGTTTTCACCCAAGACTGCCTGCATCAATAGTGGAGTAGTTTCATAGGTGATCCTTTAGGAATTGAAACAACATGACCAGGAAATCTTCACACTGAGATACTGTTATACCTACAATGCTCCTGACTGGCCTTGGAAGGTCATAAGCAATGGTGGGAAGGTAAAGTATATCAAGGTAATTTTATGCAGTCAAAGTGAGTTAAGCAGTCTCACTGCTAGATTCATAGAAAGAGGCAAGAGTTTGTTGAAAGGCATAATTATCCCTCCCCACCCCCTTTCCCCCAGAATGTGGTATTCACCTCTTTCTTTTCTTTAATGTACCTTTGGCCAATGTGCACAAACGCTGTGTTGGTGCATGTTTCTACAACATTTTTGAAAGAAAATTAAACACTTGCATAGTGTCATGAACTTTCTTTTTAGTGGTGTATGAAGAAAGTAACAAAGTATAAAAAAATTATCCAAAAGGATATTTTTGATATTTTTTATTAAAATATGTATTTCCTTAATAGGGATTGCAATTGTAAATTTAACAAATACAATAAAAACTAAAACATAAGATTTCAGGATGATTTCTGAATTTTCCCATAAGACTTCGCAGAGCTTATTTTAAAATGACAGCAAATCAACCATAGCCCAGCAGAATGTATTAACTTCAAGATGTTGAAATTAAAATGTGCATTGGGGAACCAGCAGAGAATAAGGCAATGGTATTTGAGATGTTCTATTAAGGTACATCAGGTATTAAATTTTGTTTAATTTTGGTTTCCATTTGTATTTTGTCAATTTCAACTATTGTAACACTTGAAAGTTCAGCCATAGCTAAACTTAAATCTTTTAATTGAAACAAAAGTTACTGAATTTATAGCATGAAATTTGCTAAGAAATATTTGTCATAATGTTAAATAGTTGCATTTTAAATACACTAGGCAGGTGGGACTCCATCTTTTCAAAATGAAATACAAATGAAGGACTTTTTCATCAGCTGAGTTTATGTCCTGTCCATCTCCCAACTCTTAAACAATATGTCAATAAGATTAACAGAATTAAAACTATTCTTCAGTAGGATTAAATCTATTATTGTAACTGCAATGAAACTGTAAAGAACTGTTTCTGAACTTGGAACCAAAGCTACTTTCTTTAAATTCTGCCTTTATAGATTTTTTTTTCTATGCAGTTACATTTGAAAAGATAGAGGAAAAAAGCAATCTTTACACTTGAGGAAGTTCCCTATGATTTTTCTGCAAGTGTTTTATTGGCAATGTGCTGCAGAATAAATAATAAGTAAAAACATGTCTCCTTTAAGAGATTTGAAATTTTCCCTTTTTTAAATATCTCTGAATTAATTTGTCCAGAAGCTTTCCCTTTTGCTTCTGATGACGGTTTTAGTATAAGAAAGAGAAATTAGATGAATAGTAGTTCGTACAACATTGAATTGCTCAATGTATACATTTAGATAAGTGGCTTTTAACTCTGAAGATCTCAGAAGATGATGTTGGTTTTCCATTTGTTTAAGTTGTTTTTTTTTTTTTATTATCGTGCAACCTGAAAAGGTAACAAAAAGGAACCACTCATCCAGACCAGGTAGCTACATAACATGAGCACATACTGAGAGTGGGAAAAATGTGAAAAAATAACTGGAGAGATAATGCTTGTTGAGGCATCAGCTGAATGATAGGAGCATGAATCCCATATTGATCTTCTCTTCCCTACTTCAAGACATGCTTGTGCCGGAGGGGAATCACAGTCAAATTGCTATCATGCTTGACAATGTAATACTGCTTCATCTCTTATGAAATAGTGAATTCTATAATAAATAACCTGTATAAATATGAACCAAAGATTTTCCTATTGCATACACTAACTTACTAAGTGGATAAAGTTGAATATCTTCCAACTTAATATAGTCATGCTTCATTATGTTCTTTTTTATGAGAGGGCTTTCATCATTTTGCTTATTGATATTTCAGCATGAAACACTTTTTCCTCTATAGTTGTCTTGTAAGCGATTCATAATGTAACTAGAGAAATAAATTTACATTCTCCAGCCTTGAATTTTTTCAATTTCTAGTTGCTTTTATTTATTTGTCGTACAGTCATTTCATTATTAAGAGTGAAACAGATTTTAGAAATCTCTTCCAATTTACTTCTCATTGCAAGGCTAAATTCTGGCTAGGTCAGGGTGTCTGCAGATATTCTTTATTTTTATCTTACTCTATTTCTTTAAGAACATTCTTGCTCCTTCTCTCTTCCATTACACTGGAGCTACACTATTTTCTTCTTGGAGATCTTCATGAAGTTCCTGTCAGACTACTGAGACCCTTATGATTCATTTTCCAACTCTTCATCCCAGTTTTAGTGGTCATGACAAGCCAGTCAGTCTTTATTGAGTCCTTAGTAAGGTCTCAAGGCAAGTCCTGTTCAAAACTGTTTCTGGCCACTGAAGAAGAATGTGAATGAGAACAGACAGAAAGGATTTATCAAGAGCAAATTGGATCTGACCAACCTAACTGCCTTGTATGATGAAAAAGAAGCATGGCCAGTACATTGTGGGAAATGATTCCCACCCTCTATTCTGTCCTTGTGAGACCACCTGAAGCACTGCATCCAACACAGGGCTCCTCAGCACGAGAAAGACATAGACAAGTTACAGGGAGACCAGAGAAGGGTCACAAAGATGTTCAGATGGCTGGAGGATGTCTTTGATGACAGCAGGCTGAGAGAGTTGGGACTCATCAGCCTGGAGAAGAGAAGGCTCTGGGGAGACTTCACAGCAGCCTTTCAGTACTTAGCAGGGACCAGGAAAGTTGGAGAGGAACGTTTTACAAGAATATATTGTGTTAGGACATGGAGAAATGGCTTTTAACTGGAGGAGGGTAGGTTTAAATTAGATTTTAGGAAGAAATTCTTTATTGTGAGGGTGGTCAGGCACTGGAACTGGTTGCCCAGAGAGCTGGTGGATGCCCCAGCCGTGGAAACATTTGAGGTCATTTTGGACAGGGCTCTGAGAAACTTGATCTAGTTGAATCTGTGGACTAAACAACCTTTAAAAGGTCCCTCCAACACAAATTTTTGTATGATTTTGTCATTCTATAAAATGACTAGATTTGTGCATGGGGAGATGGCAGCAGCTGCCATCTACTTTGACTTTAGCAAAATTTTCCACATGGTCTTCTGTAGCATCTCTTCTCTCTCTGTTAGAATATTGCACTGCTGCACTCTGGATAAATTGACTACCAGAGAAGTGAAAGACTGACTCATTGGGTTCAAAATGTAGCAGTAGCCATATTGTACAGACTTGTGTGATGGAACAACAGGAACTTCATGAAAATCAACAGGGACTAATGCACAGTCCTGTACTTGAGAATAAAACTCCTACAGTAATATGAAGGAGGTCTGGCTGACTGGATGGGGAGAAGCTCTGCTTGGGGCCTTGGACCACAAAGAGCTGAACATGGGTCAGTCATGAACCCTGGCAACAAAGTGGTCAACAGCACTCTGGGCTGTGGGAATAGAAGTCCTGGCTATGAAGTAAGTCTGATGGGCCCTTAATTTCCTGGATCCTTCTATAAGCCCTTCTTGTAGATGAGGGGTACATAAGGATTCTTTCAGCCTTTTGTGTTGTCCCCTGATCTTCATAACTTCTCAGTGATTGTGGAGAGCAGTCTCGTATGGACATCATCCAGCTATCCTAACAGCCTCAGGTGAATACTATCAGGGTCCATCGATATGCAGCTGTTCTTCAAATAGGATATTGGGAGGTGGGAGGAAAACACTGTCAGGACTTCAAGCACTGGGATATGTTGTCTAGAGAGGTTGTCCAGTCTCTGTCTTGGGAGATAGTTGATACCAAATTAAATAATCCCTGAGCAAGTGGCCTGAATTCAGAGAGGACCCTGCTTTTAGCAGGGCATTGGACTAGAGGTCTCTTGATATTCTTCTAGCCTGAGTGATTCTGGGATCCAGGTGTCCTGAGTTCTGGATACTAAAGTCTTGGATTTCAAACTTACCTCTCTTGCATATGGCAGGAAATCCCTAAAGTTATGATTACTAGTGTGTTTTCTGTTCCAGTCCTGTCCTGTAAATAAATCCTGTTACCATGTAAAACACAAACAACCCAAAAAAGCAACCTAAAAAATGATCTTTGATATGAGTGATTTAACTGTAGTACTTAGGCTGCCATTTTTCTTCGTGCTGCTGGTATTGTGTCACTGTCTCCTTTTATTCCTGCTTGTCTGTGCTTTAAGTGCCAACTCCCCAAATCTGTAGCATGGTGGGCAAACATGGTTCCTTTTTCCAGTGTTAGTGCTCTTAGGCAGTTCTATTTTAATAAAAACCAAATAGCAGCTGAAATGAAACCTCTTCAGTATAGCTGGAATAAATTCCTAATGCAGGATAACAGTTTATGTGTTTGAATTAGATTAACAGGATCACAAGGGATGCTGACAAAGTGCAACGCTGAAATAAATGTTTTATCATGTTACAAAATAGTTACATGTGTTTTAATTTGAAGTCCACTACAGTTCAGCCAATGTAAAGCTCAGTTTATGACATAACATTTTTTGAGAGAATTTATAAAGAAAGACAAAGCTTCTTGACAATTTACAGCAAGCAAAAAAAAAGCATCTAGCATAATTCAGAGTTTTGTGCTTCAAATACTAAATCTTGCAGATATGTTGCTCTTTCCTTCCAGATTTTGAGAAAGATTCAGAGATGGGTATGGAGAAGTCAGCACAAGGCCTGTGAAGGTTACTTAAATTTCTGATACAAGGATTATGATGTCTGGGCTCAGATCTGATCTCCTAAATGTAGGATATATAATTGAAAGTCATGATTCCAGCTTTGGATATAGCCAAGTATGCCGCAGGTGTGCTAGCAAATGCTGCATCATCATAGCTGTGGAACAGTGTTAGGGAAAAAAAAAGAATGGTGATATAAATATAGTGTAAGAATTGAGAAAATCACTGCTGCTGCACACAAAACAGGTCACCCAGAGAAGGTATTGCAGCACATCTGTATGTATAAATATTTTGTTCATGTTAGCTTGTCATCATAAATTTGTTTGTGGGTTCTTCTTACAAATATAAATTTTTCTTCTGTTAGATCTTTGCCATCTACTAGCAGATTTATTAGCTCTAGAGGTCAGCACAATATTTTGGTCAGAAATTACAGATGCAGAGGGGATAATTTTTATTGGTTTAATTTCCATATTTACATATCTGTGACCTAATTTTCTGAACAGATGCGGTAACATACTCCTTATGGGTGAGTGATTTTTAAATGGAAACCTCACATGACATGCATTTGCACCAAGACAGAAGTACCTTCTAAATCAACTAAACTAAAATATGTCCTGCTATTTTACTATGGTCTTTAACACATTGCCACTTCTAGTTCATTATAGTTCCTCTTTGGACAAGTTAATCAGTCAGAGTGATTTGGAAAAAATGATGGACTTCTGATGGTTAATAAACTAAACTGTAAACAATTATGACATAGAAAGTACAGACTAAAAAAGGAAGTTTTATCTTGTGGAGTACCAAAATATGTTATCTTAAAAATAAAAATATTTTTCTTTATGTGACATATGTATTGGACCAAATGTTTATTCTCCTTTCTGTTCTTTCAGGAATGGAACTTACACAAGCAAAGCATGCTTCTTTGCCTACAACAGAGAGTATATATATGTGTGCGTGTGTGTGTGTGTGTGTGTAAAATATATATATTTTGCCCAAACTGTGTTAGAAATAGATAGGCTGCATATTTTGACCACTGCAGTGCAAAAGTTAGCCAAATACTTAATTGGATTATGCTGAGATAAATCAGAACTACTTCTGAATTACCTCTGCCAAGTTGCAGTAACTGGATTTACTGCACAGAAATGCGATGATCCCCTGTTCTGCTGGATAACCTTGCCCCATTGTACATCCCTGTTTCCTGCTCTATCAGTCTAACAATTAACTTTTGCCTTGTGGCTGAATGTTGCTAAAGTGTTCTGTTTGGATAGCACTTAGAAGAAAAAGATTACTGGCAGAGGTATAGGTGAAGATAAATGAGTCTTCAAGGGTATGAAATGCTAGAAGTTGATACTGTTGAGTTGGTACTATTATCAGAACTAGGGGTTCTTTGGAAGTTAACTGAGAAGGACAGTTCAGCAGTCTTCTTATTTTCCCCTTCAGTTTAACTTAAGTCTCATGAAACCAGTTGATCTACCAGAATAACATATACAATCTTGTTAATACATTACTTGGTTTATTTTCTATGTGTCTGCTCTGCCTAAAACATTTATAAAATCCAAACACTGAATTTCAGTACCATAATCTTTTGATATTGTCTGTAGTGATACTCCTTTTTGCACATGTTTGTGAACTCTTTTGACTTTGGTTATTTTCTGTCTGAAAAAATTTTTTTTTTTTTTTTTTGACTGGAAGTCTATTATTTTGGATTTTTTGTAAACCACCTGTGTTGGAGTTCAGTTGCACCACCAGACCAGGAGTGTTTTCCAAATCCTCCATTACATTTCACTCCATGGTAAATCATCCCAAAGAGTTGTGGTACACCAGATAATATCAGGTCTTCCTAGGTCACCCTTGTTGTGAAGATAACTATTTTAAGTTAACAATATAGATAATTAAATATTTAGGTATATGGGTAGGATTAGATTACACTTTATGAGGACATGAAGCCTGAAAGAACTGTGGGGTTTTAAGGAGGAAATAAGATTGTCTGTAATATATTGATACACTTCAGTACTAACACTGATAATTAAGACCTTGCATCTCACAACTAGTTCTTTTGTCAACAGAGTACTTTAATTTCTCTCTGAAAAATGGTTTATTCACATATATCTGGAGAATACTGGCACAACAGTGATAGACAAATGTCTGAGTTTGAGTTGGTCTGGGACAGACCAACAACATTGTTGGAGTGTTTTCTGCTAGAAAAAAACCAAGACTTTTTGTTTAAAGCACAGATACTTACTTTATCAAGCATGATTTGTATACACAAATCAATAACGACTTCTGAAAAACTGTTTTTTTCATATCTAGCTTTAGGACCTATGTTCTTAAAATACTTTTTCTCATGGAATAAAGTCTTCCCCTGTGTCCTACTCTATTACACCTTACTTCCACCTGCAACTGCCTTCCCTTTAGTGGGATTTCGGAACTTACAGAGAGGAGTTGGAGTTTCTTGCCAGGCATGAACCTCTGCTCTCTCTCGCCTGCAGAGAAAATTAATGGTCAATCCTTTGTGGTTCCTACTGAGGAATGGTTCTCAGGCTCCTTCTCAGAAGCTCTCACGAAACTCAGAGCTTAGGCTGTGCAATAATCTTTTTCTGTGACTCTTGATGAAAATCGTTCTTTTTCAGAAATTAAAAAAAAAAAAAGAATTGATAGTTTAAGAAGACTTTTTCCATAAATTTTTAGTTATTAAGTAAGGATATTTACTTTTTAAATATTGTCAGGTTACAACATCCCTTAATTATTGAGCCTATGACATTTCATTGTTTTATGCAGGGGTGTTTGTGTTGTCTGCATTTCATTTTCCCATTGTAACTGCAAAAAATCTGAAAGTAAGCAAAAGTTAAAATGTAAATGCCATGGTCTTAGCTGTAATATTAAATGTTCCCCATGGTTTTACGATTACCCTTTACAAAATCTGTTGATGCATTTTGGCAAGCACAATATTAAAAGTTTGCTTGGCAAAAATCCCCTTAGCAGGACCTGACAGACAGTAAGGTCAATAAAGTTTTAATCAACAAAGGAGCAAATACTTTTCTTCCAGATGGGTGCCACAGAGCAATACTTGCATGAAATATTTATGATTCACTTTAGAATCTCAAAGTCTGCAACATAAGGAAAGATTGGTGATTATTTCTAAAGTAGAATGTGCTCATCCTTGGAATTTCTGAGCATTAGATTGCTGTGAAATAAATGCTAGCCTTGTTACTGGAAGTATGTGATTTAGTATTTAACAGAACAGCAAGTTTGTTATTGAACTTTCTTGTTCGATAACCTACCATCACTTTATAAAAAATTCCAGTTACTTATATTGTATGTGTTTCTGTCTCTTTAAATTGTAGATTTTGTTTGGATGATAAGCAATTATGGATTTGCTATTGATAAAGACATTGTATTGTCACTGAGGTTTTGTTGTGCTAGAATTGTACGACCCACACAGTGACACTTTAACAAGAGGGTTTTTTTTGTTTCAAAATATGGTATAGACTCTGTGCTTGGGTAACTAAAAATAAATCTGTAATGAAGAGAATAATGAGTATAAGTGAATTTTCTCCCTGAGTCCTAATCCTGATACCTCACCTACTCTCAGACTCAGACCCAAAAAGAAGGAAACCCAGGAAAGCTTTGACATGATGGATGGATTCATGACATCCCTTACATATTCCCAGCACAGTGCAGTAACTCTGCATCCTAATGTGACTTGAGTGGTCTAGTCACAGGAACTGGAGTATAGGAATAGATTGCCTCCATACTTCCCTTTTCCCAGTAGAGAATTAAGTGAAAACCTGCCCTGTCCAAGCCAAAAAAGACCAGTGGCCATGGTTGCATTCTGAATCAGCAAAAAGACTAATAAACATCAAGTTGACTAGATATGCCAGTCACTCTTCTAAAGTGGCTAAATGAGGAGAATCTAAATGTATTCTACATTAATTTCTGTTACTATTTCAACACTTGTTAATTAACAATTAATGCTGCCGTTAATTAACACCTACAGCAAGCTTCTTAGCCACCATACTGAGAGTGTGAAAGGACTGAAACATGATTTGTGGTTTTGAGTTCATTATGAACTCTGAATAATTCATCTTGTTTTCAAGACACTGGTGTTTTTCAGAGAGAAACTTAAATTACAGGTGTACAATGACTTGAATTATCAGCTAGATTAACATATTTGAAACCCAAAATATATTGCTTTAACTCCATGACATTAAAGGTGACTGAAATATTTAATTAGGCATCTCTAGTTGTTTGGCTGTTTTATTAATTCAGTGAGTCTAGGAATAACACTTGACTTTTTAAGAAAGTAGTGTCAATGAGTATGCGTAATGTAAGAATTATATAGAATGACTACTTTTGGATCAAAATAATATAAAAATAATTAAAAATATACAAAGTTGTTAACTTTTCTCTTAACCCTCTTTTGTGAAGCCCAATGCTAACCCTAGCAATATCTGGACTAGACTGACAGTCTTAGAAGATTAGTTATCTAAATTTTCTATTCAGTTAATTTGAAATCAGTACTAGTTATGACAAATTTGTTGTCTGAGTAGGAATGAATTAAATTTCTGAGTCATTTCTTTTAAAACTCATAATTAATTTTAAAAATTCTTGACAGATGTTGAGTATTTTGCATAAAATTCCTGTAATCCATTGTGTTGCCATTAAAAGTTTTCCCTCTAATTGAAAGGGACTCCTTTATCCGTATCTTAATTTTGAAATTCAGAAAGGAGTGGTTTTGGTGATGTGTTTTGCTTTGTCTTTCAAAATATTGAAATATAGATTTACTGTACTTTTAATGAGTATGTTATTACTCTGTTATTCACTCTATAATTCTCTCTACTGTGATTGGCACAATCACTGTATCCTATAATTCATTCAGAGCACATGCTAATTCGCCTGAGTATACTTAATTGCACTTTTTCCTGTCAAGTCTTTAATTTTCTCACAGGCAGTTTCTGGTGATAGGTTTGGGGAAAGCCAGAATCTTAATCTTCTTCCTACCATGCATATTTATTGCTGTCTACTACTGGATGGAGTCCACACACTACATCAGTGCTTTGCCAGAAGACAATAGAGAGCTATTTGGAGCTCTGCTGGCATAAGTTTTAAAATCAGGCAGATCTAAGTTCTAACCATACCTAAGTACTGAAAGTGGGATATTTCTAGTGTCTGCAATAAAACTGCACTATGGCCACCAGAGTCTGATATAATTGCATGTTCTGCAGCCTCAATTCCAGTACAATCTTATAAAGCAAATTTGCTGTTCAATACTTGTTACAGCTCTGCAATTCCCATGTCTACTACTTCTGTTCTTCCTAAAATGTGTTATTAGAGCCAGTTTCTTCATTTGTAAGTTGGTCAACCCAGACAGTGCTGGCGGGGGTCACTAGCTGTCAAAGGAAGGAGCCCGCTGTGACTGTCTCTTAACAGAGCTAACCACTTGCTCTCTCTCTTCCAGTTGAGCTTGTTTCATGTTATTAAACTGCCTTGTATGGCCATGGAGTCCTTTATGAATCAGTGCTCCCTATTGCAAAAGCTGTGGTTGCAAATCAAAGGTAAACATGGCAATGGACTCATACATAGCACAGAGATTTAAAGAATTTGGTTGCAGTAATGGAGACTTGCAGCATGCCTAAGCACCTGCAGCTTTCCTTCTCAGATTGTATAGTTCCAGTCACTATTTTCTGCAGTGATCTCACACTGAGCAGAGCAGATGTGTTTCCCATCGCTCCACGAGATTTTTGCCCTTGCTATCTGAGTAGCTGATTCCTCCTTGCAACTTTGACTCAATAATAACTTAATTTATTAAAACAATGAAAATATCAGCTAAGAGGAGAGGCTTGTCTCTGCTTGAGACCGAACCTTTACCAAAGTCAAACTCACACAGTTTTAACACATTTCACAGATGCTGAGATTAATGCAAAACTTAATTCGTTGCACATATTTTTCAAGATTTCTTTCCCAGATAAAAGTGTTGTAGGTTGAGCAGACATTTCCATGTAAATTTAATATCACCTGGCACAGTTCCGTATGTACATTAGTCTGATTATTTAGGATTTTAACAGAAGTTGAATTCTATGGCAGCAGTTTTTTCCTTGCTAATCTGCTGTCTTCCCAAAGGTTGTTTCTTTGTTTATATTATTTTTAAAAAATTGAGAGGAAATAATTCTTCTGCTCTCTAGAAGTGTATGTAAGGGTTGTGTCACAAGCTGTTGAAAAAGTACTCTTGGCACTTGGAAAAAACCTTTTAAAAGCCTTGTACATCCATTTCAACTAAACATTTTTCAAAGCTAAGATTTCTGCTAAAAAAAAATAAGGCTGATTCTTCTTTTCTGTGTCACTTCTTGTCAACAAAGTTCATGCTGGAATTGCTGATCAAAGTTTCAGGGGCATCCTGCTCCTAAATAACTGGTACCCTATTGCCATATTGACATACAGAGGACTTGAGTTACCTGTCAAAAGTATTTCCTTTTCTTTCCCTCAGGTGGTAGAACTACAACCCCATGGTTCTTAATACTTCTTTACCTATTAGAGGAATATTTACTTGAAATCAGAATGAGGTAAGCAGTTATTTCCTGATATTTGGCATTTTGTGACAACACAAGTTTTCAATAAGTCTCAGAGTGCTACCTTGGGAAAATATGAAGCATTATCAAACATACTTAACACTAACTAAGAAATGCAGGTTCAGAGCTGAGGAGTCTGAACTTTACCTGAAAAAAACCCAGGAAACAAAACAAAATAAACACAAAACTTCAAATAATTCATCTGCTGATAGCATTAAATGTCTTTTTGAAATATTTTTGAAATATTAAACATCAATGTTTTATTTTCTTCCTTAGAATTTAATGCTTTGAACATTCAATTTTTTATATTTTTATTTGAAATCTTTAATATTTACTCAGTTTATTTATTTCCCCACTGATGCATTGCATGCAACAAGTTGTCTGGCCTCTACAGCTTTTCAACAAGCCATACTAAGAAACTAGACTCCTCTTCTATTAAGTGAAGGGAAAAAAAGTTTTGACAGGTTTGGATACAAAATGAATAGTGACTTTCCTCTGAAAATGTGTCAAATTAAAGCAGGTGGGGTGAGGAAAACAGCTACAGTATGTCAACTTTTACGGGCTTTGATTTATTTTTAATGATGCAGTGCACCTTAGGAAGTCTGAAGATGTGCTCATTCACAGCCCAGGTCTCATGGTGTGCTGTATTGTTCAGGTACTTCTTCTAAGTTGAGTCCAAGATGGGATCATGACCTAGAACTCCTGTAAATAGCAATTACCTCTTTGGAAAGAGAATGATTAAAGTTTAGTTGAATGTCAGCAAACTATTCACTCCTCTCTGTTCCTCCCTTACGCAACTTATTTACAGTTCCTAACCACATATTCTCCCTTTTCTATTGCCAGCTCTCTTCATCATTTATTTATTTATCTATCTATATATTTATCTATTTATTATTTATGATGGGTCACATGAGAAAATGTGAAAGAATAAGATTTTAGTAAATTGTCACATATACTAATGCATCATGTAACTAATAATTTCAGGTTTGAATTAAAAAGCCTGAAATTTGATTAATAAAAAAGTTTAAGTATTTAATCAAAATTGTTTCAGGGAAAAAAAAAAAGAAACAAAATATGATGAATTCAGAAAACAGGGTTCAAAATGAGAACACAGAGAGTTCACCCAGGAAAATATCATAGAATTCTTTTGGGAAAATGATTAAAGCAAATATCCCCTGTCTCAGTTTCATAAAAGAATTTGGCGCTAGAAATGTAAATTGGAAAAGAAACTGGCTAAAAGCCAGATTGCATTTGATTGCATTTGATTACCCAAAGGGAGAGAATAAATAAGAAAAACATTCTTCAATATCATCAAAAAATAAAATGTTTTGATATTGATATTTTCACATTTTCATTATTGAACTCAGCATAAAATTACTCAGCATGGAAGTTGGAGAGGTTTGGAGCGAATTGTAGATGAAAAGCTGGGAGGCCTCAATATTAAGAGCAAAGTATTTCATCTTGAAAATTACAGTTATGAGTGAATTAAAACAGCATTTCCAAACTCAGGACCCTGTGCCTAAACTATGAAATAATATTTTGGTTATGAAGTAACAGAGGAGGATGTAGTGTACTTATTGACATGTAATTGAGGAGTGATCAGAATATTCCCTTGAAAATCTCCCTGAAATCAAGGTAAAGAGCTCCATAGTGAGACAGAATCTCAATTACAGTACAAATAAGTCTACTTTTTCTTTGTTATTGTCTTTTTCCCTCAAAATGTTTGTTATACCCTGGGAGTTAAAAAAAATCAAATCAGGTAATTTCTGGTATTCCTGTATCTTCATATCTGATTGTCATAAAAGGAGATCTCGGCCTGAGGATCCAATTGCTGAGCTCCAGGAAAAATTTTCAAGGAAGTAAGATACAACTATATGCATGATTGTCAGGAGCATATGATGGGAGGATATATTGGGGTACAAGGTGTCATCTCAGCTTGTTATGGGAAGTAAAGGGGTATGTATGATATGTATGGGAAGTTAAGGGCTATGTATTTACATCCCCTTAAAGTATAGTAAAGGGGATATATATTAATCTGCATTTCAGATGGAATGCTAAGCAAACTCTGGGGAAGAACCTGAAGCAGCATACATCTAGATGGAGGAGGTGGAAAGAAAGTGAATAAACCAATGTAAGCAAATAAAGTCCCAAAGTTTACAGCACTTAACTGAAGACTTTTTGGAGGAAAGCTTTAGAAATACTAAATTCATGTGAAATGATTACTGGATAACCTTTGTAGACTCAGACACTGAATCTGGAAAAGTATCTTAACCTCTGTAGACTATAGTGCTTAGAATCTTAAAGGAGGAACACGTGTTCAGACAATCAGTATTAGTGTGATAGGATCCTGCTAGCCATTCTCTAGATAGCCTTGTGAGAATTGTCAATTTTTATTCAGAGTATTACAAGTAAATGTATATAAAACCTGATGTTTAAAAATATATGTTAGAACAGTTTTGATATCTTGAACAAGAATTTGTGGTTTATGATAGATTAGGCAGAAGAAACATGACAAAATGTTGTGTGCTTTCAGGAACAATGGATTTGCTCAAATAGGAAAAAACCTAATCTGTGTGCAAGACAAATTCAGTGTGTCCAAATAAAGGTCTTTTACACATCTTTCACCTATGATTTACAATAAGGAAGAAAATACACCATTTGCTCAAGTGAGCTGTTTAACTCTCTCGTATTATTAGAATTATGCTGCTGTTTTCAGTAATCACAACTTGGAGTGAAGCTAAGAGTACAGCAGGTATTACTTGGATATTCACTATGGTCTGAAGAATAAGAGCTGAGTCAGTGAAAACTACTGAAAAAAACCCCGCAACACACACTACCTCTAATAATGTTGGGAATTTATTGTTTTCACTACAGGAAAGGGAAATTTTAAATAATAAAGAAACTATCATTAGATTCTAGGAAGAGGGAAATGTTATTTATGAAAATAGTGAGCCAAGTAACAGGTAATTAAATCAGAAAAACACTGGGTTTTGAAGTTCTGAATTCCACTCCAAGCAAAGAAGATGTTGGCAAGTATAGAAAAGCAATTCAATAACAGATATAAATTCCCTAAAAGTGCTGTGTTGAACACTCACCCCTACTGCCAAACTGATTCTGGTACTTGCTACTCCCAGGAATACACACTAGGGATTGCAGGACTGCTTTTCGTTCCTGCTGGCAAGTGATATACTTGTGATATACAAGTGATATACTTTTTTCCTGTTAAAAGTGAATGGATAATACTGAAATCTCTAAAATATACTCATTCTGGGTGGCTGTTTTGGGATTTGTTTTCGTCTTCCTTTCTTTTCAACTTTATTCACTGTTCTTTAAAGGGAAGAGTGACTCGTCAGATGGATCTCTTGGTGAAGGGAGAAGTCAGCCTCACAGGCAATGGAAAGAGCCCACTAAGGGATAACAGGGGATACTGAATGGTTCAGTTCAGCTCAGAAGGTAACACAGGTGTGTAAAGCCAAACCTGCAAGCAAGAGTTCTGTCTTGTAAGAACAGAGGGAAGTATAAGCATTTTGTACTTCTATTCTAGCAGACTTGCTAACTTAAACTTCTCTGGGTTTTTTTTTTTTGCTGTTTTTTTTTCTTTCTTCATATACTTGTTTGTCTGATTTGGAGTTTTTTGGTTGGTTATGTGGTTCTTTTGGTTTTGGTTTTGTTTGTTTTTTGTTTTGTTTCATGTTTTTTTTGGGTTTTGTTTTGTTTTGTTTTGTTTAATTTAGAAGCATTTCAATGTTATTAAAAGAATGCAGAATTAAAGAAGTCTAGACAGATTTAGCTTAAAGTTTTAGCTGAGTCAGGATCCCATTCGCTTGGCTTAATAGCCTTTGATTAACACAATTTGCCTGGCAAATTTGCCTGCCAGCTCTGCTCAGTGTGAATATCAGTCTTCACTGAAATGTTAGTGGGTGAAATGTTAATATGGTCAGGCACAAAAGTGCACAGCAGTCTGATGCACCAAGGGCCTTCACAGCAGGAGACTGACACTGCTGAGACTGACAGGGGTGCTGATTAAAATATGACCCTGAAAAGACAGAATTAGTGCCAGTGGCACTAAAAAAATGACAGAGGAAGTGTGTAAGTGACTTCCAGCTTCCACTGTTTGCCATGTGTGTGTTTGTATGGGGTAGAATCAAGGAGTTTGATTTTGAAGTAACAGATTTGTTTCTCAGTTGAGGTGTCTGCAACACCCTGTGAATAAAGGTCACTTCATATACAGAATATATCATTAAATAAAAACAAATGTTATGTTGTACTGGGCCCCAGCCTAATTTACTGCTCTGCCACAAACTTCCTTCTTTTTACTAAGGGATATCAAGCAAATGTATTGAAAGATATCTGGATGCCTGCTTTCACTCAAATTCATTAAGAATCTACTCAACCAATTTTGCATTTCAGCTTTTTCTTTCTAAGTGTCTAGGATTAATGTCTTATGTTTGAAAATTAATTTTTCTTTTTCTGGACTACTTCTAAAAGTAATAGTCTGTTTTCAAATGAGTATTCAAAATTCAAAAGCATCAATTCAAACAAAATAACATAGAGCTTCATAGAAATTTTAGTTCCTTTTCACTTTCTACAGTCATTTGATGAATGAGTCTGTATATTTGACCAATATACAGACTGAGTATAGGATTAGAAGCAAGTCTATAGTTGCCTTTTGTTGTTTCCCAGGTGGAAAAAAAAAATCAAAAATTTTTCTGACTTTTCACAACGAATAAGTAGATCTCTAAATTTACCTGCATATAATTGGAAAGCAGAACATTACCAAATATTTCAAGTCCACTGACTCTATAAAAGGCCTTAGGAAAAGCAAAATTTTTATTCATGCATTTTCATTTCCATAATTTTCATGAGTTCTGTCTCTTTCTATTTTTAAATTTATTTTCAAAATAGTAAATGAAACTTTACCCTTTTTCTTTCAAAAAGTCTTTACCTGTAAATTTGTTGTACAATTTAATATCCATTTTTTATGTGCTCATGCTGAAATATTCCTTCTCCCTTGGATTCCCTGTTTGGCTATAATTTGGAATTATCTTGATCTCATTCACTGCAGCTGATTTTAAACAATGAAAATAAGATAAACTGAGATATTAGATTATTATTCATAATTTTTTTACCTAATTTTGACCACTTTTTTTTGCTTTTGTTATTAAGCAGTTTTGTTGATACTTCTGATATAACATCCGTTATCTCTTATTTCTTTCCAGCATTAAAAAAATATGATATCTTGAATTTATATCTGCAGAAGGGAGAAGACTACAACTCTAGAGGTGATTAGAAGCCTACTGCATTTTACCATTGAGTCTCAGATATACTGGAAAGACAAAAATATTGTCTTCCCCTTTGTATTCCTGTGCTTTCAACTGAAGTAGGAACTTGATTTATTTTTTCCATTGTGCTGTACTGTCACCTTTAGATGAATAGTTTAAGATTTTGTTTCTCTGAAGGAACTTTGAATTTCTTAAGTGCACCAGCAACATCTGTTTGACTGAAGAGGAAGGTTTTTGAGACATATTTTTTTTTAAAGGCCCAATGTTATATTAATTAGAAATTACATTTTCTACTTCTAAATAGTAACAGAACATTTTAAAGCAAGAATTATTCTTCTTAAATTTTAATAATTTGGCTTTGAAATTGTCAATGAGTGAGATTGCAACACACTGAAACACTACAAAAGTATATGGGATAAAAGATATTGCTAATACTGGGTGCTGAAATGGAGGCCAAAAAGACAATATTATTATTGTGGTCAGCAATTTCTCATAGAATGTTCGAAGTTTCATATCTAATAATTTCTCTCCTTGCTGGTAACACCAAGTCAACGTTTCATGTTTTTGTGATCTTTACATCTCTTTGTCTAACCTTAAAAGAAACTATGATACTGAGGTGACAGCCAGTTTAGTACCAAAAATTAGGGCTAAAAGCCTAGTCCAACTATCAAAACATTAATCTGGTAATAATCCTCTTCATTCTCTGGATAGCAATATATAGCTACTTTTGTAAAAGATAAACTGAGCTCTGAGGTATATATATGTGTATTGTTTTTTCTGGGTTTAGATAAAAAAAATCCCAAAAAGATAATGGAGTGGGTTTTACTGCCTTGAGTAGATTGTAATTTTCATGTCATAAAATTTCTTGACAAGGTTAGATTACTTCTTGTTTTGGCCTACAACTAAGACATTTTAAATAATTTCTGCTTCTTTTCTCTTCCTTTTTTGCTGTAAAATATCTACTATAGAGTCCATTCAGGATTATTTTTTTTTCTGTCTTCTTCATCTTGTATCTTTCTTTTAAATATCTTCAATAAATATTAACCTTACTTCTGTTTCTGTCCGCTATTTTTTATTTTGCTTGATTTTTAAAACTGCCTTGACATTATTGTCTTTTATGCAAAAACTCATGCTAAGTTGATTCCTTGTAGAACATGTCTAATTCAATACTATAGATGATATTATCCCAGTAAATTCAATACTTTATATTAACAATTTTAATTTAAAGTGCAATGACACCCCTAAAAACTGTAGATAGAATTTAATCACCTTCTGGCAAACCAGTGAGACAGGTCATCTTAAAAGTGATACTGCTATTTCATGTACAACATTGAAAAGTCTTCTTGAGTAGATATTCTTATCATCATCATGACAACGCTGAGTAGAACAGCTAATTTTGAAGACACTTCATTTGGTTTTTTATTTGCTATAGAAATAAATAGGCAATTTTTTTTAAGTGCTAACCAGTGTATATTCTTCAGATCACTGTTATCACATGATTCCTGAGGTAACCACTGTGGGATTTCATAAATTTTTAGTTTAATTTTTTTGCTCTTCCTTCCCATTTCTGCAAAGTCAACATTTATTTCTTCTGTGTTTGTCTGTGATGTATTTTTTGGTATGGTATTTAATTTTGCCAGCCAACAATATATGTACCTGTAGCATGAGTTGTTAGCAAACACTGACCAACAAGTCTCAGAAATATAGATGTTTTATTCAGCCAAGAATGTGTAACACTGAATCCATATTGTGAGCAATAACTGAAGTGTTGACATCCACACTTCAATTTGTCATCATTTGTCCACTGTCACTTTGAGCTCTTAAGGTGACTAAAGTAACAAATGGATTGTCTCTTCTCAACCTGATTTTACTCCCTAGGGAAGAACTTGTCCTTTAACCCCATTTAAAACAGCTTGATCTGGTGCCAAGCTAAGGCATATGTACCCAGTTTTGCTCTTGGCAGATTCATTTTGCTTTTTTGTTCAATGGCTGATACAGATATATGTAACTAAATTTTGACTGATGTGTCTGAGATGCATTTTTCACTGAATCCCATAAATTCATCCCATTGATGTTCTGTTGGACACTTTATTCTGAAAGAAATAAATTATTCCCACAGCAGAAAAAAAAATGAAGAGCAAAATCATGAATCAGTTTTGTCAGATAGTCAGTAGAATTGTTCATCTGTAAGGAGGGATAACCCCTCTCTTGTTTTTGGAAAGACATGGCTCTTGGCAGAACTGCATATCACCAAGTCTGGCTGATACTCTTTGGACCTAAGAACATTGGTTGTCTAGCTCATGCTGCATCCAGTTTGGAGGTAAAAGAACAAGCTCATCATATCCTTCCAAGATATCATGCTTGGAAGATTCAAGAGACCAGGAGATGCCTGCAATGTCCAAAGACAGGTGAATAATTTATGGATCTTCAAAAGGAGAAAAGAGGAATGCAGGTTGGACAGATTTAGTTTGGATCCTGGAAAAACCATGGAGTGAGTTTTGAAACATATTTCTAGACATGTGGAATAGAAATCAGCTGCTGGAAATAACCAGCATGTGTTTACCAAGAGCAAATCACATCTGACAAACCTACCTGTCTTCTAAATGTTCTTGTATCCATCTTGGGACATTATGGTCTGGAGGGATGGACAATTGGTAAAAAGCTGGTGGAGTGGTCAGCCCCAAAGTTAATGGGTCATGTTTTACCTTGAGGTCCATAGAAGGGGAGGACTGTATGGGTCTGCCCTGGGACTGCACTTAATGCTTTTATCCTTTAACCTGGAGGGATGATGGGGCACACACTCATCATTTGTGCAGCTGACACTAAATTGAGGCGACAACTCCATGGCCTGATATCATCCAGAGAGATCTGGATAGGCCAGAAAAATGGACCAACAGGGACTTCATGAAACTGAGCAAGGGCAAATGCCATCTACTGCTCCTGGGACAAAGAAGCCCCTAGAATGACACTGGCTAAGGACAGTGAGGCTGGGAAGAGCCCTGTGGAAAAAACCCTGGGGCCTGCTGGGCACTGAGCTAAGCCTCAGTCATCACAGGTAGCCAACAGCTTTAGCTTGAAAAAGAGCATGGCCAGGTGACAAAGGCTGGGATTGTGTCCCTCCCCTCAGCACTCATTAGACCACACCTGCAGCATTGTCTGCACCACAGGGAGAGGCTGAGGGACAGAGGCTGCTGCAGCCTGAAAGAGGGGACATCAGACAGCAGCCCAACAGTGCCAAGCTACCAAGGGGATGGAGCCAGGCTCTGAGCAGCTGAGAGTGACGACAAAATGTGAGGCAACTTGAAAAAGTTGAATGGAGGGGTTCAGGCTGCATACAAGGAAGAATTGTTTTCCTGCAAGGGCAGCCCAGCAGTGAGACATGCTGACTAGAAAGACTGGGCAATCCCTCTCCTAGGAGGTCTGACTGGACTAAGCTCTGATTAACCAGGTCTGATCTAGAAATTGCTCTGCAGGTCTTCTATTCAGTTCTTATACTCCAGTTGTCCACAGTTGTATGTAATTATGCCAGCAACATATGTATTTCATTGCTATTATCTTAGTCACAAAAGAGAACAGACCCCTATAGCCATGTTTGTATGAACATTTTGTCTTGATTACTTACAAATATCTTATTTCTGAATACTGTGACCATTTCAGCAGCCTGAACCACTTGGGGAGACTTTGCTCACTCCATGCAGGATGTCAGTCAAAACATTTAAGCTGACAAATCAGTTGAGACAGAGTAGGAGATGCCTTGGGAGATTTCAAAAACTGTACAAAATTCCCATCTGGAGGGCTCCTGTAACAATCTCAGTCAAATACTTGATACTGAAGGTTCAACTCATCTCAAACCTGCCCCAGGTTTCATCTGTGCAGTTCCCAGATTACCTGAGGAATTAATGACTTGAGTGAACATATGAGTATACTGACCAGCCAAGCTCTGATATCCAGCTAAATAACAAATATGAATTGTATACTTATAATTTAAGCCTGATTACTATTGCCACACCTACCATATAAAACATAAAATGGATGGGATATTGAGGATACAGTGCTACAGGAAAGAGGACTGTTTTGCCTTGAAAATTTGTTGCCTGTTATGCTATGGAAGCTTCAGATTTTGAAGTGAGGTGAGTGGGTTGTCTTTCCACTCCTTTCTGATACCAGCACAAAAATAAGAAATGGTGTCCCAGCTTCACCGTTACATTTGCATGCTTTGCTAAATGAGTTCCTAACAATTTCTATTTTATGGTACAAAAGTACTTAGCATCCTTTTTGAAAGAATGAATGTTCTTTCAACTGATTTCAAAGATGTACCACATCATTGCTCAAACCCCCACATTTCCTTCTGAAAAAAAGATAGAGATTATCATTTTAAAAGAGCTAATTAGACAGAAAGACTGCAGCATAAATAATGATGGTTCGGGTTTGAGATCATAAACTTTCCCCATATTTTGATGTTATATCTCTTTAGCTGTAATACACCAAATGATGGTCTGCTCTAACTTTTGATTATTGTAGTTCCATAAAAACACCCATCTGGACTTATTTCTTTAAGTTTTTTAATCTTACATATTCCATGTGGTAGATAGATACTAATTTTTCCAGAAGTAGGCCTGCTTTAATGTTTTAAAATTTGTATTAAGTTTAATTTAAACCTTCACAGGTAAATATTTTAATTAGATTTTTATAATACCTTTATGATTTATTATAATATCTTTATATATGAAACACCAACTTAACTCAAAAGCCCTCTCCTATCTGTAACTGGCTCTGCATCTTTAAAATTCAGCTATGTCCCTAGAACTATTTTCCATTTTCCTTTCATGCAATATGTGCATTCTGCTTTTGGTAGCTTTTAGATGCTCAGCACTAAGCATATGTTTGAAGAAAAGTTGTACAAGGCTTTAAGGAAAAGAAGACTAAGCTACAGTTTTGTAAATCCTTGCTGGTTCTCTTTTTTTTTGATCTGCACCATCGCTCTAATACCACAGATTGCATGTTCATATTCTTCACAAAGAACAGTAGTGAAGTTAATTTCTGCTGCTTCATTTGCAGTTTTTAAATTTTCCTTTCCTTTCCTCTTTTTGAAATGTGGGTCAAGAGCTCGTCACATAATTCTGTCTTGAGGAGTTTCTGTCTGTTCTCAAACATATTTCAGCATTTTTCTTAACTGTTTTATCTCTAAATTCACTGCTCAATTCAGGTTTTTATATGTATATAATACATATGCTGCTTTTGTTTCTTTTCTGCCATAATTTCTAACCTGTCATTGTGACAGACTGTTTGACTCACTAACATTACATATAATACCTTGAAAATCTTAGCATGTCTAGAACCTAGGTAGTCAGTGACTTAAAATTTTGAAGTAGAATTACAGGATGAAGAGGTATTTATTGGTTATGACTGCTCCCTCTCTGGGTGCACAAAACATTTACGCAACTTATTTCTATTGTACTGTGGTTTTTTTTCACCTTGCTTGCAATTTTGGAACAATCACAGTGGTTCTACTATTTTAGATTTTCCTAGAAGCTGTGTTACTATGTCACAAATGTTACTGTTTTTATGTATATTTGGGAGGCTTGTTTAATTATTCTGGGCCAAATTCTGTAACTTGTGTGGAAGAACATTTACTACTTAGGTAATTTTGCTGACTCAGAAAAAGTTGATGTTAATAAATAAGGAAAATGCAGGACTTAAATCCCCCAGCCCTTATTACATAGATGAGCATATATATTTTATTTTCTGTGCTCACAGATGATCTTGGATGCTTGATGAAATAGTTTTACTCTGGTCTTAATCTCTAGAGGTATGATGTGAAAAAATAAATCAACTTTTTAGACTGAATTTAGGGGATGGCAGCTGTTCTTTCTTTCCCATTCCCATGATGAATGTATGGAGCACAGAAGAGAGCAAATTCTGGCATATTGTGGATTTCAGAGACTGCTTGTGTCAGAGTATCTCTTGTCAGACAGTTCTCCAGGACTGTACTAATAATAGTTCAAAGAAACCAGCTTTATTGTCTTGACTTAATGGGACAATGCAAAAATGTCTGAAAAGAAGAAAGCAGTAATAGAACAGAGGCAAACTGGCAGTGAGAGACAGTCTGTAAAAACAATGAGCACTCCAAACTTAAATACAATAAACTAAATACTCTCTTTGTGCAAATGCACACTTTTAATCCTCTATGTTTCTTTGTATTATTTTACAGGTGAGTCAGAGTATGCAGTTTATGAAAAATTCATGAAGAAGAATATCCATATTACATTTTTTTCATCTGATTATTCAAGGTGTTTTGTGGCCCTCTGGACATGGAGTTACCAGCTGCTATGTGAGCTCATAATCAAAAGAGCCTGAGAAATTAACAGGTTGAGTGAGATGTAAGGCACAGTGCTGTGATGCAAATGCCTCCCTTCTGTTACTCTAAACACACCTGAACTCTTGGGATGTCAGGGAAATTTATATGATGAAAAGTGGACACCATTTAAATACATGCCATTTACAAAATTTTCTTCACTACAACAATTTAATTTTTTTTCCATTTTAACGTGTCAAAAAGAAACTATTAATTATCAAACAGCTCTCTCCTAGCCAGCCAGTCACTTCAAAAATGTATGAAACTAGTTTAAAGTTATTTCTTTAAAACAAATTAACTTACTGTTATGGCCAGATCCTTTCAGGATATCATGGAGTTAATTTCCTAATTAATCTACTACGAGTAGATCATTCTGGCTGCCTTTTGTCAGAAGGAAACAGCCTGAATTTGGGATCCCATAGTAGTAAATCTTAACACACAAACCCAGCTGACTTGCAGACACACAAATTCATTCCTGATCAATCAGGGCAGGGTAAAGGAAGCTGAGGAAGCAGGTCCTGTGAGGGTTAGGAAAATCTGATGAGGCTCTTTTTTTTTTTTTAAGGTTTGCACTTGGGAAGCAGAGCAATATTTCCATCAGGTTTTCCCTAAGCTGGAGCTGAGGTGTTGAATGCTATGAGGACCACAGTGGAGATGAAAAGTGATGAATTCAGGTAATTGAAGCCAAGTTAACAGCAGACAGATAGATGAACGCAGTGCTGGAGAGTAATTGACAATGCAAGATCTTCTCCGTTGCTTATGTTTTTCCCTGCTTTAATATGATCTTTCAGAATTGCCATACTGATTACTGTTCCCTCTCACTGTCTCTGGAGATAAGTTTATTTCTGGCATATCTTTACAGGAAAATTATTTCCTCAGGTCCAATAGATGGATTTCAACTTTGATATTCCATTAGCATTAGATTCCCTGTGGTGAAAGGGAGGAGGGTTTAGCTTTTATCTCTCCTGCTGTTAGAATTCTTTTCTTTCCCAAAAGAATATGTCCAGCACATGAAAAAAATTAAAAATGAGTGTCATAGAATGTATACTATGTTATTGTGATACTTCTTAGTTGTTACATAAACTTTCAAGTCCTAAAATATCATAATTGATCTATCAATATATATTTATATTATTTTAACAAATCTTTTTTGATGCTTCTACTTTAGTCTAGTTCTTGCTAAATTTATTCACAATATTTATGTATTCAAAAACACTTACTACCCAGATCTTATACACGTGCAGGCAGATGAAAAAGATTCTTGAGTTTTTATCTCTTGTTTCTTTTCACAGTTTAAGCATAGGATTGGAAATCCTGTAAAGCAGCTTCTCCTGTTCAACTTCTTGCATACTTTAACTCATTTAATTTAAAACTAAAAATCCTGACCATCAACCTGTAATTAAATTGTTACTGTCCTGTGGAACCAAGAATAACACAAAATTATTTGTTTTGGCATTTGACTAAAATTGCAAATAATCCTAGTGCTTTGTGTTCCATTTTACAGTTAGAAAAGTCAGGAAAAGTAGTGACTTGCCAAAGTAATTGTGTCAGAGGATAAAGGCTAGTCTCAAGCTTGAGATGGTAAGGTATAGTGAATTATTTAATTAAATTATGCTAGGAGTACTCATGGTCTGAAAAAAAAGACTTGCAATTTCGAGTCCCTCTGTAGTTTTAGATGTTCAGTGTAAAACCAGTGCTGCTCCAATGGAGGAATGCATTGTATTCACAGTACACAAAGCCTTATAATGAGTTAATAGGAGCCCAGGGCTGTATGCCAGGTATAACATCAAATAATTGCTTTATTATTGGTACACTATATTTTCCTTGGACTTCATGGAGCTGAAAGACTTACTAACAGTAGCAAGCCTTAACTTGACAGCTATATACAAAATCTTAGTGCTACTACTGTTTATATTTCAAAGAAGCTGCTTTCTGTGTTCAAACTTACTGGAATGTACTATGGGGAATGAGATTTGTGTGGTCCAGTCTTCCATAACTCTATACCTTCTTGCAGACATGCATTTCAGGTCTTTGGAGGGTGTCTTTAATTTCTGTTAACACACCATGTTCAAATACTCCATGCCATTACAGGGATGTATTAAATGCAACGTACCAATCTTGATAGAATCTTACCTTGAGGCTTGGGGAAGGGGAATTCAAACACTCCTTTTTTAAGCAAAAATTTATTTTTTATGGGAAATGATCTTTACTCTTTAAATTTTTGAAAAGCTAAGGATCAAGAAAAAAAATTTACTGCATACTGTAGTCACAGGAAAGCTACTCAGATAAGCCATTTGGAACCTGAGTTTGCATTCACTTGGCATCTTTCTTGGTGTATGTTTCAAAAACCTGACTGGATTCTAACAGTGGACACAAACCCTCTCTGTATATATGATTCTATCAGCCATCTGACACAGGACCAGTGAATAACTGTAAAGTTTCAAAGCAAGAAGAAAGATATTCTTTTAATCAGAGTTTAATCTTATAAGAGTAACTTTCTCATTATTGTAACAACAGTAGTCTTTTAGTTGCACACTTCAGTGATTCTGAGAGTAGAAAAAATTAATGGCCAAGCTAGAGGTGAGCAAAGTAAAACACATAAAGAGTTTACATGAGAGTATTTGAAAAATTGTGTTTCTAGCTATTTCTACTCTGCCAGATATATCACTGCTTAGATGATAATAATCACTGTGGTAATCAGTACTAATTATCCCAAGTACTGCCAAGTTTGGAAACTCTTGGTGTTATTGCAAAGAAAGATGAAACATGAAAACAAATTTGAAAAGAAAAAAGTCCTCAGAACCTAGCTTTTTTTTTCTTCCTTCAGCTCCTTTTCTGCTTCTTGCATGTACAAGTCACTAATTAGAGTATCTCATTAATGGGAGACTCCTGCTCAGTAAATCTTTCAATATTGCATAGAAGCTTGCAAAACATCCATATCAGATAAAAGCTAGCCTGTTTTTTGCAAAATATGGTAATCTGTTCAATCTGCGTGATATAAAGTCCTGCTCATAGGTAGCAAAAATGACTTCAACTTTTAAGATTGAAACAATATATATATTTAAGAATTGTGAAGAAAAAGCATACCCATTACAAACCTTTAGGCAAAGCTACCCCCAAAATCTTTAAAAATAGGAAGATAGGTGGCCTATGACAAAATGGTAATTCTGCTGCTCTATCTCGAGGCAGAATTTGATGGAAAATTCAAGAATATTCTGGCCCTGTGCAGTACCTTCCCGGTGTCTAGCCACAGTTTAGGGAATAGATTGTCCCTTTACAAGTTGGTTAAAGACATAAATAATCAGAAAGGACAACCCTGAAAAGTAGCTGCAACCTCCTTCTTGGAAACTGATTTCCATTTTGCAGATTTTTGGCACAGATTTATTTTAGTGTCATATTTTAGGTCACTATTTGTCATAGCCCCATAACACTGACATGTTGGTGCCTCTCAGGTCTTCAGACCATTTTTCAGCAGATTCTGAGCAGCTGATACAGGACTTTTTCCCCACTCTGAAGCTGAGAACTCGTATAATGGTTGCAGAAATTTTTTTCAAAACAAGCCAACAGAGAAAGGATATGGGATGGGATGAAAAAGACACATTTGTGAAAATGTCTTCTTTGCTAGCATTCGCCTCTCAGTCTCTCTGCTCTCCAGCTCAGGGTTCTTCATTACTCTTACTATGGATGTTGATGTCTTATTCTAGGGAGCAGATGCGCTGCACAGACCTCTGCTCCCAAGCCCTTCATGCAGCACACATGCCTAGGAAAGGTGCCAGCACATTACAGCAGACAGGGATGCTCAGCATCTAGAGAAGACAGGAGGATGGTGGAAGCAATAGTTATCACTATAAAGTGGATATTATCCATGTCCATAAGAGGTCTCATATGCCCAGATTTTAGCCAAGACATGACAAAATTTGTCAGTAAATTTTCCCTCAATTTTTAACTCCATCCTCTAAGATCATAGTCATTACTAAAAAAAAACCCTAACAAACCAAAACACCTGAACCCCCAAACCCTCATATTTAAAAACCCTAGGGAAATGATGAGCAGCAGACAGTGTGTGGCACTGGAGGGATTTTTTTTGTCATAGATGGAGTTGCTCTTCCATTTGACTGCTAGACTAAATCCCTTTCATCTGGGACAAGAGTTCCTGCAGTGACAAAAACTGAAGTCAAGATATTATATTTTGAGTCTAGTTGTTTGAAAAACAAAAGCCAGTATATCAATTATTTTTAGCATCCTCTTTTACTCTTTACAGTGTTAATGCAATTGGCTTATTTTTTTTTATTTGGTAGTGGGATGTCTTTTCTTTTTTTTTTTCTTATTTTCTAGCTACATTTGTGTATTATAAAAGCTGCTCCACAGATTATATTCCTCAAATAAGTGTCTAAAACAAAGTATGAAAAAGAAACAGACATTGAAGTGACCTAATGTACTACAGTCACATAAATAGATGGCAAGTTTAAAATCTGAGAAATACAGTCTGTTATTCTTCTTTCTAATCCAGTATTTTGTTGTCTGACTTAGTTCTGAGTGTTTATTTCCGAAGCATAATTATTGTTCTGAAGGATTTTTTCCATTTCTCATTTTGTTCTGAAACAGTAATTATCACTTCAGGGAGGATGGTGAGAAATGCACCACTCCTTCTCAAGAATAATTCTCACACACTGTAAACTACACAAAGCAGTTTATATCAACTATTAAAAATTTAAAAGAGACACATTTTTAACTCAGTGGTTTAAATTTTGGAAACTTTTTACCTCTGTACTCTAATAATGCTCCTCTTGATTCACTTTAAAAGATTAACATCATTTTATGACCTTTGACTTCCAGCTAATAAAACAAGAAGTTTTTAGGTGTTCCTTTAACTTCAAGTTAATTTGATTTCATAGCATTTGAGAATTTTAAAGCATACTAGTTTCTAGAATATATCTTAAAAGTCAGACTCTGTGGTCTGGAATCTGTGCTCATAGGTTTTCGGAAAAACTTCTCTGGAATAATGCGTGGAGGAATAGTTGTCTTCTGATCTGCAAATTCTCCACTAAAATACCCCTTTCTGCAAAAAACTGTTGAAATAATTGAAGAATAAAATTCATAATTAATCCTTTTTATTTTATTAAGTTTCTTTTTATAATCCCTTTCAAAACTATGTCCTAGTCAACTCTGAGCTCATGTTGCACTGAGTACAGAGGCAAATCCTATCCTAAGAAAATGGTTCTGTATTAATAAGAAATTACTTACTCTGCATAAGAATCAATTCTATAGTTGATTAAAACACGGGTAAAGAGAAACCAGAAAAATATTGAGCAAAAAAGTTTGCTGGTGCTTGTTATGTTTCCCATATGTTATGCTGATGTCTCATCACACTGGTCAACCCAGAGTTGGATGTTTGCGAACATGTTTTACACTTTAGGAGAAAAGATTCATTCTGGAATTACAGCCAATCACTACTAATGAATTTTTCCATTTTTATTTTTGTCTGATGATTGTTCTGCAAAATTCCCTGTCGTGGGTATAGAACCATGAGGATAATATTTATTTCCTGAAAATTAACCGAGGGTGACAAGCAAATGTCCCATGCATTTTCCCACTTGGTAGACAGCTATCAAGGAATAATACTCGTGTGTAACCACACACAAAGATGAGCTGGATTTCCCTTGGAAGGTGCTTCAATGCAATACACTAGCTATTAAAACCCTACAGATGCATGGGTGTCTCTTCTTCCTATATTAATCTTTTAGTCATCACCATGAATCCTTACAATAGAGGGGTTTTTTGTATTACAGGACTAAGCACTTGGACATCAAAGCATTCAGTATGAAGCCATACCTCTGAGCCTCCAAAGTAAAAGCATTTGATTCTCGTTTTTCTTTAAGTCTGTGTTATTCAATATGTACTCTTTGCTCAATACTTTTTAGTGCTTTAACTCCTCTAGGCTTCTGTGTTCCTCCCTGCACTTAATTACCAACGCTTGAATTTCTTAGAGAAGAAACTTGTCTCCATGTAAATAATTCACCAAAACATTTATGAGGCAAATTTTCTATGCTACATCTTAAATAATCACTAAAATAGGGTAGTGCTTTATATAGCAGGCTGGATAATTTGCCGTTTTAACTATCATTTTATTGATTTCTTTTTTTAAAAGTAATGTACATAGACATAACTTGATGTTAGAGTAATTTTGGCTAAAAAAAGGAAACAGAAGTAGTTTGAAATGAAGTGGTAATTCAATGCACAGGTTTTATACATATTTAAATCATTTTAATATGATCAGAAATTTCAGCTTTATTATAAAAAAATAATATAACTGCTTACCCCACAAGCATTTTCTTTTTAATTATTCATGCATCTTCTCTCTTTGCTCTTTTCTATTTGTGTGGGAAGTTGGGTGCTGTTTGGATTTTCTTATACTTAGAATAGCTTTCTGTATTCTTGTAGCATATATTATCCATTGGCTGAAAATGTAGCTTCTGTGGCTAGTCATGGTCTCTTAAGAATAAGTTAAACTACGCCTAAGACTCAAGATAAGCAGTCTGGATATAATAGTCAGAAACGTTTGGGCTGCTCTGATTTTGCTAAGAACCATCCACATTTTGAAATTCTGCGTTCTGAAGCCATTGATACAGTAAAGTTTGGCTTATGCCAGTTTTATTATTGCTTTATGCCCCTTTGCTATCCCTGTGAAATGGGGAGAAACTCCTCTTAACAGTCCAGTATGACTGAAGGAGTGGTCTGAATACTTCAAGTGTTTGTTGGTTTCTTTACTGTGATAAATAACCTGTTATGTTCTAAAAACACTTGCAAGTGAAATCACTTTCAGCTCTTGCATGTGGATTTCAAAGAAATATGATCGACATTTATAGATGTTTCAAACATTTAAATTGATATTTAATTTTGTTCCCTAGTAAGTCCTATTAGTATATTTTTTTCCTTTATTTTTAATCTTATCCATAACAGGCAAGTTTCTATTCCTGCAGAGAAAGGAAACCTATACCTGAGAAGTAAAGTTATGCTTGAAGGAAACATAATTCTTAAAATTTTGTAGTGTCCATTCTGATCCACACAAACAACAAAAGCTCTCACGTCTGTGGTTACTGCAGTAAAAATAAGAAGCTGACAAAAAATCCCAAAACAAAACAGTATTTAGAAGTGTTTATCTTAAAAAAAAAAAACTGGAGACACTAGGATGCAGTTTTTGGTTGTAAGGTAAGGATTAAGAAATCTATAACTCTTATTCCAGGCTTAATCTAGCACTATGCCATTGTACTTACATTTATTTAAGAGCAAAAAATCAATTCTTCTAGCAAAGCATAGATGTTTGTACAACTGCACCTTCCCGGCTAAACAGGAAGGAGGTATTTTTGGTTGTAGGAGAAAAAAGGAAGGCATAAGGAAAATGCTTTTAACAAGATGTTTCAATGCTTAGAAACTAAATATAGATCAAGCTTAGATTTTACTACATTGTCTGCAAGTCATCCAGTAGAGTAAAATTAGTGTTTGAATATATGTGTATGTCTGTGTATGTGTGGGTCTAAACAATTTTTTCATGCAGCATAAATAATGGATAAATATCAGAAAAGATGATAGTTACAATTTATTCTTTCATGTATGAAAATGTTTATAACTTTATATTCCAAGATTTTTCATTGTAGGAAAGAAATTTAATTTCTGCTTAACATTTCATAATCTTCACAATTGTTTTTGTGTATCTAATAATTATAGTATTACCAAAATCCTCATTTGAGAACAGATTATTATTTTTCTTTGTAAAAACAGGTTATTTTGTTTCAAACCCTTAAATATTTTAGCAAATCATATGTCACTATAAATATATATCCTGTATGTCACTTCCTATTTTAAGATTTATTTGAGTACAACCGCTTTATCCTCAATGATAGGCTGCTCACAAAAACTTCTTCTTCCTGTAGAAGGCTGAAACAAAAGTGACCCTTGGCTAATTCAGACCAAATACATCATGTAAAAACATCATCACATTCTCATGTCTGAACATACATCAGATATTCCCTAGATGACCTATGGAAACCATTCTATGGAGAGAGGAAAAACATGACAAACACTGATTCAGTTACAAATTATTCAGTTACATAAATTATGAATAAGATATGATATTGATGATTGGTACAAGAGACAGAACAGGAGAGTTTAATTTATTTTTCAAATGTTGCTTTCTTGGTATATTGGGCAATTGGATCTGTGAACCCTCCACTCTGTCTACCAATACATTCTTGTCTTTATTTCCCCAAAGATATGTGCCAATGTCTCTTTAGAGTGCTATAAAATGGCTCCAAGCTCCAGGCAGGTCCAGGGAGTTCCCAAGACATCCTGCAATGGCAGGGGTTCATGCTGCCATGAGACCTGAAAATCCTCATAGACAAACTCACTTTTGATTTCCCAGTTCTATGTGCAATTCTTTGAGATTTTATGATACTAGAAGAAGTAGAATCTTGCTCCTTTTTTAGAGGAGAGAAAAAGAGTATTGGAAAGGAGAAAAGACAATTCTTTACTGTTTTCTGCATGGAAAACTAAAAGATTTTATTATTTTAGCTCGTATTTCTGAATAAGAAGTTGCAGAAAAATTTGGACCTTCTTTTGGACTCCATAATATATTCTGAACAAGCCTAAAAATTGATAACTAGGTACAAAGATGCATAGACTTTTTTTTATTTCCTCCCAAAACTGAATTACTGAGAGAGAGAAATATAAGGTCTGAACCATTCTAAAGTTGAGCCTCATTGTAAAACTCACTCATGGTTTGCAATAGTGTCACTATGTGAGAAGATTTTCTCTGCAGAAGCTCTGTGCTTTTCCTTTCTTTATAAGATACTGGGCTTCTGTGAATTCACTCTAGCTCTCCTGAATCCATATGCTGAGTGCTTGGCAAATTTATAGATTGTGTTAGCTTTTATAAAGATCATCCACAGCAGTGGTGGGAGCCTGTCAAGGTACTTCTCCATCTCTGTCATGACGGTCTTTGCCTACCATCTTTGCACTGAAAGCTATGTTATGGTTGTTCTGGAAATATTATTTTCTATTTTAAATGTTTTCAGATAAAAGGATGTTAATCTTCACTGACTACTCACTGATTGTCATATGGTTGTTGTTGTATGTTACCCCATAATGACTGAGTTAATAGGGCGTCATTACCAAATCCATATCAACTTTTTCAACCAACTTTTACATGTTGACTGTCCTTCATTCATTAAACCAATGCAATAATTAGTGTTCTTACGACAAAAGGGGAAACAAACCCCCCAAAAAATGCTGGTGACCACAGCTGCCATGTATCAAGTGACAAACCATCTGATAAAGAGGTCAATGAGAGCTGCTATATGCCCAGTGTATTCATGGAAAAAGCTGACTTGACAACAATGATTGAAAAATTTAATCTTGCCATTTTTTGAAGTAGTTTATAAAATAACAAATTACTAGAGCTTAGTAAGTTACCGAGCTCTCTTTTCTTAAGGTATCTGTGGGTTTGAAACCATCTCCTACTTCTCTATCCCTCAGCAGGGACAGACGCACGTGAGTTTATTAAAGCCTGCCCCTCAGTGTAGATGTGCATGATTTTCTCTTTACCCATTATATAGTAAAGGCTATTAATATAATCCTACCTTTCAAAATCCACAGGCATATAACAAAAAAAATTATTCTGTTATAGAGTCTACTAACAGCACATTACCTAGTTGCTGTTAGGGCTCTGTGACATTTCCTAAATACTCGTAAGCAGTCTGACTTCGGCTTTGAGCAAAAATATTTGGTGCTGTGTAATGATGATACTTGTGGAAACTGCTAGGGGAAAATTTCAAGGACAGCTCAGCTGTGGAAAGAATAAGTCTGTGTTCTTAACAGGCAAGGATTTTCCAACGCACGTTTGAAGCTTTTGTGCTCTTCTCAGTAACCACTTGCACTGTGTTGCTGTGCTGTTCTTGGTTAAAGCACCCCTGTGCCTGGTTAAAATTGAATATGTAGAAAATAGAAACAACAGATAGCTAAAGGCCACAGGCTAACTTCTTTCTCATGTCTTCTGGAAGTATAATTCTTCCAGTTTTAAAGGGGGGACAAAAATGATAAATATTGATTTATTATTTTCATAATTCAGAAATTCCGCAAATATTCACTTTGAATATTGATTGAGGAAAGTTCACAACATTTCATCCAGCATGCTGAATTGGAACCAGGCTGAAACAGAGGTTCTCACTCAGTCATCATTCCAGCATATCCTCCCATCTGCAGCTGTGGGCTGTGGCAGTAACCAATGTGCTTAAGGCATCCTATGTGTACCTTTGGAAAGACCGAGGCCGTGTAACCTCCTTGGTATGGAGCTTGAAAGGACTGCCATATTATATTGAATTTGATGTGTCCCAGCCCATTTTAGCTGGAAAAACTGAAGTCCTGCTTTTCCCTCCCTCCTGTTGCCAACCTGTGAAAAATCCCAAAATTCAAAGGGAACAGGGTATATTAGTGAGAGCTTCTGGTAGTTTTATTTATGCTTGAAGATGTCATGGTAACTTGGCAAGGTTTATATTCAGGTTTAAAGAAATTTTTAGAGAATATGATTAGCAGAATATGGGAAATGTCTCATACAATGGCAATTTTCCAAGTGACCTAGATCAGTCAATGCTCTTTTCTAGCTATTTATCTTATTTTAAAAATTTTCCTTGGAAACAGGAAAGTTGCAGCTTAAGAAAGGAAGAATTTTCTAAGTGGTCAGGAGAGATGTTTTTACAAGGAAGCAGAAAAAAAAGCCTGCTAGAAAACAGATCAACCCAGCCTGATGGGTTTTATATTCTCATTTGAACAGCCCTTTCTAGATTCTTTACAAACTATCAGAGATTTCTGGAAGAAGTTTTGGTTATTCAGACTTGAAGCTGTGTTAGTAAGAGATGACTGTAAAGGACCAAGAAGGCTAGCTAAAGAATTCTGGGCAGTAAATTGTGTCTGCAAGAAAATCTTAACCATGAAGATTTGGATTTGACTAGACTGGCCTAGGGTCATTGTCAGCAAGAGCTCTAATAAGCAAGTTTGCTCCAGAAACCAGAAAACTATGGATTAATATTTATGCTTGCCCAGCACCAGCCATTAAAAGGAAAAGATGAACCTTACACTCTGCAAACATGGTGAGCCTTCACCACAAATTGAAATGGATACTAAATGGAGTTTGCAGAGCTTATTATTTATTTAGTGCTGGAGGTGTTCATGGTACATTACAGACATGTAGGAAGACAAGGTCCTTGCCCTAAGGAGCTTGCAATCTAAGTTAGATAGCAACAGATAATAAATATAGACTCTGTAGTGAATGAGAGAGAAGAAAAGACAGGATCACAGATTAAAAAAAAAATGATAGTGCCCTCAGGAGAACACTTTTTATAAAGGACTTTTTTTTATCAGGGCTATGGGTACATATTGGATTTTTTCACATATTTATTGCCAGTTTATTAGGTGATTGTTTTACCTTATTATTTAGGGCTTTTAAAATATCATATCTGAGTATCAAGTAAGTAATAATGCCAGTGTGCAGTCGAGTAAAATTATTTTATTGGTATATACATATTCAGGGCCAGAAATAAAAGACAATATTTGAAGCCTCTTAGGAGGAAAACAAATATCTTTTAATCATATACCTAAATTCCTTTTATCCTCTTGAAAATACAGAAATATCAGATTCTTTCTCAGTTTGATTTATTTATTAGATCCTTCAAGCTATAGAATATTTTGAGTCTTACTTGTAATGAGATTCCTCTCCTTAATCCCATTTTGGTTATCTGGCATTGTGTGTGCACAACTTCTTAAAAGTAGAAAAGAAAATGAAATGTAAATTTCTATTAGCTTGCGGAACAACAGGCTAGATCACTACTAATCAAATTTGTTACTAAAAAATCAACACTGTCTGCTAAGTGAAAGTATGTGAAAATAATGTCTAACACAGGTGGTCAAAAGTGTGGAAGGGTGAAGAACACGCTGAGCCCTGGGTCAGAGGGAGGGGCTGGTACTGCTGTCTCTGCCTGGTGAAGAGCCTTTGTTCCCTTCAGTAGCTCTGCCTGGTCACAGAGCACATATGCATTAATCTGCTTGTTATCATTGGCTGAGGCAATGCAGGCCTTTTCAGGAAAACAATCTCCACAATTTTGCAGGTTTCAAAGTTATTATTGCAAGAATCTATGATGTATTTCCATTATTAGTAGCACTTTTATTATCGTATTGATGCCTTAGGGTTTAGCTTTTATATTTTAGATTCTGTGCTGTTTTAGTGGGTAACTTTAGGTTTCATATTAAGTGCTACTGAGTTCTCTTCACAGAGTAGATAGACAAAACAGTTCCCTCTCTAGCATGATACCAAGGACAACTTTCAGGCCCAAGAACGAAAACAATGGTGAAGTGAGAAGAAAAATCAGGAAGATGGAGCTTCATAACCTGAAGCTATGGTTGGACAATTGATTCTAATATGTTAATGTACCAGAACTTATAAAAGTGTGGGACCTCGTGATTGGGCATCCATTTTGTGACCATTTTGGGGCATCTTGGATGTGGTCCGGCTGGACTCTTGTGTGGCCCAAGCGTGCTCAATGAGGCCTGTAATAAATATCTGCTTTATCCTCTTGCTATGTCTAGTCTCTGTTCCAGGTCAGCCTCCAGAAGGCAACAGTTTGCTGCAGTAAGTTGTTAACCAATATTTTTCCATGTAATTTCTATGATGACTATCCTCCAATCTGCAGCCCAGGAGTCAACCACGCCTTGTTAAATGTTAGGAAAGCTGTTTTTGCAGGCATAGAATTAAAGGATTTAGGCCAAAGACACATGGTTTGACTTCTGGAATAATTCAAGAGCTACTATTGAACTTTGCCTGAAATAAATTATAGCACCTAAAAAAAATCTCCCCCCAATTAATCACCTTCCACTCATAATATTCAATTTTTTTGAGATGGAAAGAGTTCAACAGTAGCTTTAGTGATTCTTTTTGATGGTAAATTTCCCACAATTTTGGTTAAATCACTTCTTGCTTTACATAACAGCTCATTTCAAATGTGAATTTATTTAGTCTCAACTTTCAATGTAGACTGAATGAATCATGCCATCTTTAACAAAAAATTTGTCTGATGTATTTAACAAATGCATTTCAAGACATATACAGGAATTTTCTCTACTGAACAGATTTACAGTCCTGAAATAGGTAAGTGGGCAAGATTGCTGTATTCTGTGATGTTGACTAATAGCAGTTAATACTTAATCTGACTGCAAAACCTTGCAGGCAAGGCTCAGTTTCTTGAACCATCAAACAAAGAGAAAGCAGAGCAATGTACCTGAGACAGCAGGGGGGAAAAATACCAATGCTTCACACATAAGTACAGACCTGAAAGAGATCTTGAAGTGACCAGGAAAATTCTCTTATAACATTTATTCAGTTTGACAAGTAAAAAAGACAAAACTAATGTCAAATTTTCAGAAGAGATTGTGAACAAAATGTAATTACTATGCCACTGTACCTATCGTGTTTCACATCTTGAAACTGTACGATTTCTGTCACCATTCTCAAAAGGATATAGCAGGTAGAGGAAAGAGAAAAGAGTGATTCATTTCATAAAACAGCAACTGGCTTTCTTAAAAGCAGAGGTTACAGAGCTCAGCACTCTTTATTCTGTAAAAAGGTGGTAAAGGTCTTTCAAACATGGCCGTCACACCAAACTTGGAAAAAGTAACAGACACTATTTCTCAGAGCAAGTGAACTATTGGCAACCAATAGTTTGAAGCATTAAGTTTAGAACAAGCTGTACTGCTCAACTTTCCCAGAGGCTGGTGCACTATAGGGAATATGATATACCCACTCCAGACCCTGCTCCCTGGTCCAAGGCTATTTTTGAGATAGTACCCTTCTCTAACTCAATTCTTTCTGCCATGTCACCATAGGATCAGGGATACAGTGCCCATGGTTATGTCCAGCCCTCAAGCATGAGTCCATCTGTATGTTTCATCTCTTCCCTGATGATCTGAGATGTCATTGGTCCACTGAGACAGAAACAATTCACCTTCGTGCAGCCATTTTTTAATTACCTCTTTTAATTTCTGGCGGTCCTCGCAGACAAGAGGCAGGCCTGTATCAGGGTGGAAATCATTTCTTAACATAGCTGGAGTTTTGTCCCTACTCTAAATATGTGGTAGGCTGTACAGAGGAGAAATAGCAAGTGTGTCAATGAGGGCGTGGTTTCTTTATCCAAAGGGAATTCAAAATTGTCAAAAGCTGTTGTAGCAGACCTAAAGGAGGAGAAGGAGGTGAAAGGCTGAGAAGTTATCCTGTCATGTTCCTCCCACAGCCTGGGTGTGAATGAATCCCCAGATTAAGTAACCAAGGCCAGAAAAGGGGAACAACACTGAATACACATTCCAAACGACTCTCGTTGCCCTTGATGTTATCATGTCATGAACTGATATCCCACAGTACAGTAACGAAGCAATTCTGATCCCTCTCCCTGTTTTGATGAATATTACCATGAGAAGAATATACAGGAATATATACAAGGCTAGGTACCACATCCAAAAGAACAGATCAAGCATAATCTTTAGTGGAGAGGGAAAGGGAGTTTATTTTTTCATGGCATTTGGGGAGTGAGGCATTTGCAATCACTACAATATGGTTTGAGCTGACTACAGCATAGAGGGACATGGCAGGAGGAAGGGGAAGGAACAGTTTACTGCTGTAACAGGAATAAACTCAATCCAATTTTGCTTTATCTCAGGTCATATCACCTCTTGCTTAATGTTCCACCCATATTGGATAATGAGTGGGAAAACAATACATTTATTGTGAAAGAATGCTACAGTCTGTTTTGAATGCTTATATGTATATAAAGATAAACATACACATACATGCAATCTGTGCACTCACACACACATATATACATAATTGATTTTTTGTTTCTGAGGCACACTTTGATCTTGTAATTTTCCTGTGAGTAGAAGATGGACCTGAATTTTTTCCAAGGTAGAAAATATAGAAACCCAACTTTAGAAGGGGTACGTCTTCAGTCTGATTTTGGTAAACTATACAAAAGGGATTTGACGAGGTCTTCAAGCTGTCTACATGGACAAAGTGACACACCAGGTAAAATTGATTTGGCTTACATTCGAAGGCATGTTTTTGGAAATCAAGGTCAAGGTCAAAAGTTCCTCTTTTTCTTTGGGAAGAGGACAGAATAAGTGGATTTAGAAAATGTTGCAGAGGGATTGCCAGTAGTATTTAATACCGTGTCAAAATGAAAGGATAAGAAGAGAAGAAAAAAAATGACTCATGCTTACCCTCTTATCTGACATACCCTGCAATCACTGTCTGCTCTAAGGGGTATGCACTTCCTCCTGATAAATTCTCTTTTAAAGGACAAATCCTAACATCTGATTATAGGTTAAGTCTAAAGTAATTAACTTAATTGAAGCAATCCACAGGCAGAAATACAGAGCTGATGTTCAAGGAATTCTTTCACATTTCTGATATGATTTGGGATGAGAATTGTTCCCTGTAGCAGGAACCACAGGTGACAATACACAGGACTCTCTAAGGTAATACAAATCCAAACAATCCCAGATGAATCCAGAAGCATGCTGTGCTATAAGAAAAATCTTTTTCTAGCTTTTGTTTCCCTGTATCTACCTGGTATATCTTTTCTGTTTATGCCAGCTGTGGAAAATTCACTCATTTTGGAGTGGGAGGTCTTACTGGTGTGTGAATAAGCATGAGCATTTGTATATCTTTAATTTTGCACATCTAAGTTGATAGTTGCAAAAACATATGAAAACACAAGACACTATTATCTTCCTGTTTTAGCTGAGGAGAGATGTGCATGTGAGACACTAAGTGTGTGTTATTTCTGTTCCATAATATTTCTGTTTGTCCAACACAGCAGGATCCGTGCTACACTACTCCAAGTGGGAATTATTTCCTGACAGGCAGAGCCCACCTCTCTTCATATTCCTCCCCCAGTTTTGTGCTTCCCAGTCTTGTAAACCCTCCAGGGTAGCTTGTACCACACCATGTAAATTATGATCAAAACTGGGAGGGAAATCCTGTGACTAATAAGCTTTTGTGGAATCATCGAGTGGTTCTATAACAGATTTAGATTGTGATACAAAGATGAGTTTGATATGTAAATTACATTAAATTTTGTCTTTAGTAAAGCTGTGGTCTTCCCCCCAATACTACAGCCTGTAATTTGATGAATGGTTGGCATATTTCTTGGTGAAATACACAAGACTTCAAAATGAAATATTATATTATTTTAATATAATACAAAACAATAAAGATGTTGTAATCTGGCATTTTATGTTGTGTACAACTATCAACCTCATTTAATTTACATAAAAAGGCATGCCAAATGGCTTTGAAATAGCAGTACTCTCAGTACAAAATTCTAGAGAGTATGTATTTTACAAAAATTATTTAAATTATTAAATCAGTGTTTAAGGATAGTTATTGATACACTTGCATTACACAAGGTTATACATAATTATTTTCATACATTTATCAATTCACTGTTGATGTATGAGAAGAATTACCTAATTTTGAGAGAAAAATCAGGAAACTATTATGTTAAACATCCAGTTCTGCAGTTTATTATTGTTTTTTGTTATTCTTACATGTTTATATCATCTGATAGAGAGAGATTGGATCCTAAGGCTTGCAATTCTGAAAAAAATTGTTGCTCTAAGTGTTCTAGTATTTCTCAATCATTGACAGAGGCCAAAAGGAAAACATTTTTACAGTGCAAACTTAGGTATTGAATATTGTGGAAAATATTTTGACTTTTTCATTTGGTTTTGGATTCGACTATTTGGTTTTGTTTTGGGTTTTTTTTTTCTGGGTTTTCGGAGGGTTTTTTGGGAATGGTGAAAAAGTTTTCTGTTTGATTTAGTATACGCTTTGAAACATGTATACTCCTTTAAGTTGCTTACATTCACCTATTTGCCACACTGAGGTGTGGAAGAGGGCAACTCTTGTTAGTCTGTTCTTTGATGAATTATGGGACCAGGACAAGGACCTCAGTGGCTTTATTTCAGCTTATGGATAAATTTGCATAGATCTTGTTTGGTTAGTAGGTTTTTTTGCTATGGGGCTTTTTGTTTGCTTGGGTGATGTTTTTTTTGTTTAACTTCGGATATTCGCTGTGTTGAGCAATGGCATTTTAAACAAATTTTGCTAAGTGTGAGGCTCTTTCCTTTAAGCTGATATGATTGCTTTTATTAACCTTGTCACTTGGCTTCTTATCATTAACCTCACTCAGATCATTACAAAGGAAAAACAGTGATCTGAAGGACATTATTACTCCATATGTTCCTCTTTTCATTTTTCTTCCCAGTTTATTTTTTAAGGGCGATTTTATTCTAAGGATGTCCACTTGTATACTAAAGTATTGCTGTATTTCTTGGAGCAGAAAAAAAGGAACCACTGATATTTTTTCCTGTAAATGGACCTCATTATACCTGCTCTGTGAATACTTTTGAGACATTGTTTGGTACTATGTAATTTCTACTGTGCAGTTAAAATTGTTAATGCTGAAATTATTATCCCTAAAAAATCACTATGGGCTAACAGGTCCAGACTTTATTACACTATTGTGTATGCAAATTTAGGCTTAGTTTTATAGCATGTATCATGCCTAGTGTCTGCAAAAAAAACCTCCACAGAAAACCCCACCAAAAAAGAAAAAAAAAATTATTCTGAAAAACTATTAAAATAAAGCCTGCAATAAGCATCTTAGGTTATTTCAATAAGAGAAGATTTGCAGGAAATTATATCTTACAATATCTTTCTGCTGCTTATGGTATGTTGTTGCTCAGCAACAGCATCTATTTGGACTATGGAATTAGACAGTAAATTAAAGGATTTAAAGATATTAAACTGGTTTTTTTTCATGCCAATAAGTGGCTAATCTTTAAAAGTACTCCAAATGATGCTGTCCACAAGTGCTCCTTCAAAAGTTGATAATTGAACCACAGCAACAAATGTTGCAATGAAAAATAAGAGAAAGATATTTCTAGTGATTAGTCTATAAATCTTGTCTTATTGTGGCAGACCTGACTGACACAAGACACAAATGTAGTGCTCCGTATTGTCTTCTAAAACTCTGGCAATATTGCTGTAAATAAGGGTTACCATGCCTCATCTTAATCTTTTTAGAAATTAATGCCCTATTAATAGCATAATAATAGTTATGGAGAATGCAAAAGATTCTTTTGTATTTTAAGGATTATGAATTGAATAGCTTTAAGAGTACTTACTGATATCTGCCACCTTAAAAAACCCTGGCAAGGTAAACTTGTGGCTATCAATAAATTAATTTACTTGAATATTCATCGGATTAAGTGTTACTAATAACACTTAATGTGCTTCCCATGTGCAATGACACGAAGCACACACAAGACTGAAAACACAATTCATGCCCCAAAAGACTGGCAATCTAAGCACATTTCAGGACTGGAGGAACTGGATGAAAAATAAAAATATCTTTGACATTTATTTTTCAGTGATCCATCACTGAATTCTGAAAGCTGAAATAACACTAAAATAACACACTGTGAGCACCTTGCCTTTCTTCACATAAGTTACGTGCAATGCTTGGATGTTTGCTCATTCAAAAAATTCCACATAATGTGAAATATCTGGTTAAGATTGGTCTTTGAATATTGCATAGAGTAAAGGTGTATCTCTCATGTTTCAGAGACTAATAAGTTCAGTAAAGTTTTTTTTTCCTTTTTCTTAAGAGCAGAATGCATTTTGTTTCAAACCTAGGGAAGGATTATTTGTTTACTATCTTAATTGTGTTTTGTGGTCAGAGGAGAAGAGACTCATATTTCATTTTACCAGGTTTATTTGTGGAGTTACTGGTGGAGACACAGTAGATACATGACATTTAAGTCAGATTGTCATCATTGGAAACCTAGTAATTTTCAATCATCTATACAGATGAAATTTTATATGACTATCTACAATATACATCCCTTTTCCTATTAACATTTTTAGCGGGGATGAAGAATTTTTTTAGTCTAAGCTATTGGTATAGCCTTAAAAAACCATTGATCATTACATAAATTATTGACAATTATTGACCATTCTATAGAAACTGCAAAATCTGTAGTAATCGTGGTACAAGGGAGAAAATTCTGAAGAAATAATTGTTCTTTCTTTGGATTAAAAAAATACTATGTAGTCATAGGAAATGCTTCAAACTTTAAAATTACTTCTAAAGAGTTTTTTAGTAACCAATACTTAGGTATGTTCTCTATTATGCAGGCTCCAGTAATATGTAATAAGATGATAACCAGTATTTCTTAAAGATAATCTCATAATTTAGGTACATACAACACAAAAGAAACACAAAAGAAAAACAAATATATAAAAGCAATAATAATGTTGAATGCTAAATTACATTCTAAAGAGGTTGTTGTTATAAATACCAACCATAAAGGGTTTATGAAAAATATTGTCTGTCAAACCAACTTGATGTTGGTTTTTTAGGTGATTATTCTGCTTGACAAAAGTAATATTGATGTATTAGTCTTAGACAGGTATGAGCAATTGACCTTGTGCTACATTGTATTTTGCTTAAGGATGCTGATTAATTCCAAATCAACCTGACACATAATCAGTGGATTAAAGGCTGGCTGACTGGCAGGTCATAAACCAAAAATGTTAATGGTGTATTAAGACAGTGGATTGTTCCTGAGATTGTGCAGATAGAGCTTTCTGCCATTATGCTATAAAACATTCTTGTTAGTTACACTAAGCTGCCAAAAAAAAAAGAAAAAAAGAAAAAAAAAAAAAAAAACATGTATGTAAAAGATGTGGTAGTAATTAATCTGATCATTTTTATTTGTAAAGGGGACTATGGGCAAGCAATTAACACTTAAAATTGCTGAGCAAACCCATTTCCCAGAGAACAAAAAATTGAGGCCCCTAATAGCAGAGAATGCTGTTCTGGGACACAGTGGCTCTGTGGGGTTCTTGGTGCCCATGGCTGATAAGCACCATTGTAGCCACTGGCTAAAGTAACAAAACCTACAGATTTACAGGTACCCATGACACAGGGACCCTTGACGTTCACATCCCTCATGCATTTGGAGAGAACATCATGAACGTGTTTAGAACACAGACCTTAATGCAAAGTCTGGAAAAGCTCAAAGGGTCTGTGGAAAATAAATCAGTTCAGAAGCACAATAATCATGATTTCAAAACTATGAATCCCATGGACAGTGCTGCGGAGTATAAAAAAAGAGTCTTCTTACAGCAGCACCATCAAATTTGACCTCTTTGTGGCCTTAAAACCACTAAAGAGAATATTGTTAAAGTTTTTTACTTTAATTAATTAATTAAATTAATACTTAAAATGTATTATGTTTTTATTGAATGTAATTTTTTATTGCAATAAGTAGATATTTAAGTATGCATTTTTAAGGAGTATTCACCACATGCAGCTGAAATCTGAGTTTTTTTGGAAAGGAACTTAAATGGAACAATGCCCATTGAAACTTAACCACTGTGTGAAGTCAGCCCCTTCTAAACTCCTTCACCATTAGTTTCTACTGAAGATACATTGATAATCATCTCTTCAAAAATATTTTTTATCATCTCTGTCTTTAACTTTGCTCTTAGATGATATTTTGATTAAAAAAAATATTTTTTCTCTGTTTTGATTTATAACTACATCCTTGCTAATGCAGCTGGACTTTTTGTCTCTTAATTTTGGAGTAGATATTAAAACCTTAATAATTTCTGATAGGATATTGGTTGTAATCAATACATTAGACTTGACGTGATGACTATGACTATGGGACATTAAGGAGAGGATTAAATGAAGAATGATGGCATTACAGTAATTTTCTTGGATCAGGAAAAAACAAATTTATTTAACAATGTCTTCACTTGTAATTTCCCTGGAGCACAAGCACACTTTCTCTGCTTGCTCTACTTGCATAAGAACACCCTAAAACCTTCTTGCTTCTCCACTGAAGTCTAAATGTACTTTAATATTTTTTTTCTAGATTATAGAGTTATATTTGCATAGAGCATGTCAGTCATGAGAGTTGTATTTGCATAGAGCATGTCACTTTGAGAGAGTTATTTTCAGCACTAATTTTATTTTGACTAGACCAAGGGAAAACTAATATATGGTTTAGAAATAAACAACTTTTTTTTTTTTTTTTTCTTGAAATAGTCATAAAATTATTTTAGCGTTCTCTTGAAATATCCTCTAGATTTTAGTGTCAGGAAACCCACTTGTTTTCCCAAGGTTTAAAATTTAAAAACCCAAACCTTTTTCTCTACAGATACAGGCTGTATCTCTTCCCATTTGAACAGACAGCAGAGACACAGTTTTGCCTTGATTTAGTAGATATAATTTCAGATTTGAACATTTTGAAAGTTCTGATATCATTGCAGATTTTGACCTTTTGATATTTCCTAGTGGTCATGACCACCATGGAACCCATATCTTTGTTCTAAAGACAATTCATATTTATATTTTACATATAGATGGATATAGATATAGATAAATATAGATATAGATTAGATATAGATATATAGATATAGATATAGATGATATAGATGATAGAGATAGAGATAGAGATAGAGATAGAGATAGAGATAGAGATAGAGATAGAGATAGAGATAGAGACAGAGATAGAGATAGAGATAGATGTATATATATTTGAGCTTATTGTAGTAGGCAGTAACAGTCATGAGAGAAACAATTCAATAAAGGATGGAACTATGTTACTTAATAACAACATTGTGGGTAATGCTGACACATTGTGGAAGAATACCTTCAATTTCATTTCAAAGCATCCTGTACTTTTTCTGAAGAGAGCCTATGGAGCTCAGAAGGTGAATTTCTGAATCCATCTGTTGAAAGAGGAAAGACACCATTACTTCTTTTCATATTTGACATTGTGTTTTAAGCAGTCTTTAACATTTTTTTTAACACTGTATGCTATAACCAGACAGAAGACCTACCAAGGTACTACCACATTATGTTATGTTTTTATACACACAGGTCCAAATATATGCAAGAAAATCTTCTAGAATCCCAGTTTTGATGTTAAGAAAGTTCATCCTGTGCAACAAATTCTTTGTCACACGTCTGTTGATTAAAAAAAACACTAGTAAACATCCCATCACCCCTTATTTAAGCAAACCACAGAGATAGGGAGCCAGTACGGCATGAAAGTGACACTTTGGGTTTGAAAGGTCGATGTATTCATTGTAGTGCTGTCCTACATAGACAACAGTGTAAATTAATCTCAGGTGTAACTCAGATAGGATGACACGAGGTAAAATCTTGCCTGTCGTATCGAACTGGCTGACCTATTGTCTTCAGTAGTCTACAGTCTTTCTTCTATAAGATGTCTTTTAGCACAGATTGAATTTGGAAAGGTGACTTTTCTTTTGCAAAGTGCTGGAGCTTTTAAATTGCATTGTTCTGCAACAGTGAGAATTTAATCTATTAATTTAACCTCCATTTTCATATAACGAATCTTTGTGAAATGATTTCTGTAAGCATCGTGATTAAGCATCCCCTGAGTAATTTGTATGCTCAAAAGCATGTTTGCAGAGTGTTTGTCTTTCTGCTCTAATTCTTAAACTGGTGGTATGTGATTGACAGACATGTCTGAATACTTCAGATGCTGTCTGCTGACTGAGCAGTTTCAGCGTTCATTTTTTTGATGGAAAAGTGAGTGAAAAGTTAGCACTGACTATCACTATGCCACATTTCACTTGCAAAAAGGCATTTTCATGGCTAGCTGCCATCCCCAGATATTTTTTCAGAAAAGCTGTTTTTGTCGATGGAACTCCCTTCTCTAAATATCTGTTGATGCAGTGTTTTACAACAGACAGAGACAATGAAGATTTTCCAATACAAGTTTTTTACCACTGGTTACAATGTAACTGGTTACAATGGAATCAATGCTTTATGAAATTCTCTTCTACCTAATTGTGTGTGTATGTGCCTGTATGTATGGTATAAGGACAGATCCCTGTTGTAAATATTGGCTGAAAATAGAAGAGTGCCTCTCTTTTGTTTCTTAGTGATTGGGGCAAAATGTGAAGACTTTGTGCTTCCACTATTGAGCTAGCTTCTTTCTACTTTTTTTTTTATCTGCTGCACCAAAAGATGTTGTTACATTGCCAACCAGTAAATATAGCAAAGTGTAACATAAGCACAAACTGCTAAGTGTTTTTCTCAATTGGTTCTTTTACCTGTGGTTGTCTAAAAGTAACATATTTCATCTTTTAATTATTAACCTTTTCAATATTGATCATACCATGTAGTTCTGTGGTAAATATAAATCTATCTTGTCTAAAATTTAAGTTTTTTCTTTCTCTTTCCCAGCCTTTCTAATATTAAAAACCACCAACAAAGAGCTGCTGTGATCTTTCTTCCAATTGCATCTGTCCTTAAAGAGATATGCTACTTCCTACCCTTTTCCTATTTCTGCTTTTACTGTCCAGACTTCCAGTAGCTCAGCCTGAGGGTTTCTGAAAGTTGTTATTAAGTGATAGCCAGATAAAGCATCCAGACAGCCATACTAGAAGTATTCATACATATAAACATACAAGCCTTCAAATTTTCAGTGTATCTGTCAGTTAGCTTTTGACTGGTCACTCCCATCAGAGCTTGCTGCAGCCCAAACTGGCAGGGTGGCAGCTGCAGCAGCCAGATTCCCCAGCAGCAGCTGCAGAGGGGAGCTCTGAGCTGTCTCTGTTGCACCCTCAAGAGTTGGTGAACCTTGCTCCAAGTGGAGGTAAATCCACTACCTTTATCACATGATTTTAACTTGTGTGTTTGTGATCCATGATGTTAATGTTTCAACATACCAACACTAAAAGAATGGGAGCTTTTCACTGAATGAAATTAGCCACAGGAAGACCTCTACTGGTATCTTGCTTAAATCTTCTGGGAGCAGCATCTCTGTGCAGCCCTTTAACTCTCCTTTGAAGTAAAGGTCAGGTATACAGTTTGCTTTAAGCTAGCCAGAAGACTGCACATACACATGCACTTATTTGTTAGAAGCACTAGTAAAGTCCTTTGAAATTAAAGTACTGTGTCAGTGATTTGTTAAAGTGTTTACTGGCTTTAAGGATCTCTCTTTAGAGGTGGTGGGTCTTCTGAAGTCATGCATAACTGCTAATGTGGTTGTTTATACCATAAGTGACCACAAGTGAAGTATCTGAAGATGAAACTTCCTTTTCAGTGGAGCACTTTAATCTTTCTGGATGTGGCAGTAGTTACTTGAAAGCCAATTTTATGGCAGAAGGTGAAAGACACTGTAGTAAAAATCAATTAGGATCATGGCCTAGAGATCTTCTTTCTCCCTCCAGGTTATAGACACTTTTTACATTTGCTCTTGAGCTATCATTAAATGATTAATCACTAAATAGATATAATTTTTACTAATAAATCAAGAGAAAAATTGAATATACCTTTTCTGAAAAGAAGAACAAGGACAGTGATAAATCTATAACGGACTGATTTTTAACACTTAGTTTCTCAGTCAGGATTTGATTTCATTAAAGTCTTTGAACTCCACTATACTCAATTTGTGCCTGTTTACAAATGTAAAATTAATTGCAAAATCTTCCTTAGCAGAGTAGATATTAGCTGGATACCACATTGAAACTGGTTTTCATGCTCTAGTTATCCAGGGAAGAAAAGAGAAAAGCTGTTTTTCTGTTTATACATATGAAATAGAAGTAAACACTTTTAGAGTTTAAGTACAGATCTGAACTTTTGCTCAGTGAGAATAAAGACCATCAGTATTTAAAGCAGAGGTTCCAAGTCAGGATAACTGGAGTGGTGTAGATATGAGTCTAAACCAGGAGGTCTCATTCTCTTATGATTCAGCTTCATGCAACGTGAAGATTGAAAAGCAGTAATTATGTAATGAAAGAGACTCAAAGGATGCATAGAATTGTTGTTTGAGTTCTGCTTGAATTATGGTTTTGACTGACTCTATGATCATATCTCTTTTTCCCTCTGACAGAAGTCCTTCCTCATTCATTGCACAAAATCTCCCTGCTACGGAAGGAAGCTGTAAGAATCTTATCATCACAGCTAGAAATGTGGCCAAGTGCTTTATTTCCTGTAAATCTTGTTCTGATATCAGGATGAATTAATTTTCTCATGGGCTTTGTTATCATATTGATCATGGTTGTATCTGAGTGATCCACAAAACTCAGTAATTACCCTTGCAGAAGTGGAGTCTGGGGGAAAAAAAAAGATAAAAGACTAAAAATTCTTTTATAAGGTGGACAAACCCTGATTTTTCTACGTAAAAACTATAGTTAGATGGACATTGTTTCATCTACAGAATAGAACTAAATGAAACTTGCTGCCCATTTCAAAGAAAACAATGTATTTGAAAAATTACTGTTCAAGACTAGAATGGAATATAATTATTTATTTAAAGAGAAATAAAAATCTTGCTTCCAAGGAAAATTTGTATTAGCAAAACATTCTAGAAAATTGTCCTGTTGGATTTTCCCAGAATTAAAGGGATCAGCCAACTGCCCCAATTCAGGGAAGCTCCTTGAATTGTCTTGCCTCCAGACCCTCAAGATGGAGAGCCAGCTGTTGGAGCACCTGCTGCAGATGGGTGTCCTGGGTTCTCCAGCATAGTTTGGGCAGTAGAGCCCTGACCTCACGTGGGCTCTCCCTGCCCCAGTCCTGCCTTCAGTCAGACACCACTCTCCCCTCAGGAACAAGTATCTCCCTGTCTATTCAGGCTTGAAGCTTTCTGAAATGTTACTCAGATTTTGCCCAGCCCTTTCATTAGGGTTTCTTTCTTTTTTTAGAAAGCAAGACACAGAGGAGGTGTGGAAAGGAGATTCAGACCTCCACCTGGTCTGATGCCTCCAGCTCCTGATCCCCATATTTATATGTAATTTGAGAATTTTGTACCAGGTTCCACTGTCTCTGGAGGTACACATAATGGTGGGCTTAACCCTGAAAATTTCCATGTACAGGGAAATTGTCTGGAAATTGCAGTTCTCAGAAAATCCATAAAATGACATGACAGAAATATTCTTGTATAATACTAATTTCCTGAACAAAATAAATTTGGTGAAAATTTAGACAAATATTTTAGCAGTTCAGGTGTCAATATTTCCACAGCCTTCATTAAGATGTCTCTTATTGTCTGAGACAAGAGGTAGTGATACTTGATATTGTTTCAAAGTGTGGACCATCCAGCTGTGATTGAAATTTCTGCTGGGAAAAGGAACAAAGAAACCACTGCACCTTCCCAGTTCTGCAGGAGGCAAATGCAATGGGACAACTAGTGGTGTAAACCGATGGGCATTTCTGATAGCTGTAAACAGTTTTTCAAGTACTGGTGCAAGAAATCAAATTTGGTGTCTGTGGAGGGGAACAATCAGCACTGAAGAGCTCTCATAAAATATTTAAATACCCTTAGTTTCTATCTACAGATTTAATTTCCTATAAAATACATTCCATAGGTATTTACCTGCCAAATATTTAGATGCCTCTAGCTTTGTGTTTATATTAAGTTTTTATTTCTGTCAATTTGTATTTTAGATTGCAAATCAAGAACCTTTCAAGATAGTTTTGATTAATTTCAGGCACAACTTGGTTTCATTTATTTTTTATGTTTTGATGGTAATTTACCATGGCATAAAATTGTTTTGCATTAAACTACACTCATGAATCAAGAGCCTTTTCCATTAACAAGATCCATTTAAAAAATAAGCCCGCCTACAAATCAAGTATTTTGTGTCAGTTTCTGTAATCATTGTTAGGAAAAAACTGGTACAACAGCACCATGAATTATTTCAGTGCATAGATGATTTAGACAAATAGAACAGAAATATTAATATAACTGGTACTGTGCTAAATTACCTAGCAGAGGCCATGGTCTAAGGTTTGTTACTTTCTTAAGTGGAAAAAGAGAGCTTTAGTTTATGCTGTTTGGATTGCAATAGTATTTTATAAAGAGACTCCTACTCATTAGGAAGTTATTCAGGGCTACTTTAGCTCTCTAGCTTGAAAGCAGAGTGATATCTAATGGCTGGAGCCCTTAGGTGCTTTAACACCAATCTATTTTGTAATATATATATATATATATATATATATATATTTCTATTCTTCAGTATATATGTATGTATATGTTTATATGTGTACATAGATAAAATGTTCAGAGAAGAGTTCCCTTGTTCATAAAGTTGTTTGGAAAGGCTGGCCTATTAAAAGGAGATTATTTATCCATGCATCCATGGAGTTTATGACAGCTGTAGATAATATATTTGCTCCGATCAGCCTTGTTGAGCTTATTTCAGTTTATTTCAATGCTGACAATATTTTTGCACTATATTCAATAATTGTGCATTATTGGCAGGAGTTTATTATGTCACATAATTATAAATAACAAAATTACCACATTAATTCTCTTGTAATTTTTGTAATTTGTTTCTGTCTTGCCTTTGTCCCCATGATTTCAGCAGATGCAGTTAATTTAGTAGGAAGGATGGGTGAAAATAAGACTGTACATTTTAGCTTTCATCAAACACTTGAAAATGAGTAGCTGAGGCACTGGAAATACTAATTTTATTCCTCTCCTTGCAAACTTTGCAGTTTTTTACAATTCATCTTTTAACTTGCTTTGATATATTGATGGTTATGATTATGAAACATTTAAAATTTGATTGTTCAGAGCATATATGGCAAAATTCTGCCACTGAATGCCTTCTGCCATAATAATAATAAAGACAAGACTCCTTATTCTAATAGTAAATAGCTAATATTAAGCAGGGATATTTTTAGACATTATCATGAAATATAATAAGTATTGCTGTAGTTGACATGGTTTCAGTGGCTGATATTCAAGTTAAGTCCATTTGGTTTCAGAATGTTATTTTTAAATTTTGTCATCAATTCTCACCAGTCAAGATTTAACTAGAGTCTCTTGGTGTCCTCAGAATTGTCTGAGGCAATCAATATCTCTTTCTCTTTACAATTAGTTTTAGTTTTCAGGAGTGAGGCAGAAGGCAGTCTTTTCCTCAATGCAAGTGAAGTGATCCCTCCTTATACCTGCAGACTGACATCAAAGCTCTGAGAAATGAGAACAAGCCCATTTATCTCAGTAGGTGTTAACTCACATGCCCCAAAACAATTGCTTTACAGCAAGTTTCTCAACATGCCTTAATATTTCAGTGTAGTCAAAGTATATAAGGCCATAACTGCTGGTTAGCAGCTGGTAGTATAATGGAGGACTAGCTTAGGCCACAGAGGGTGTAGGATCAGACTCTTTGATCTCAGAATCCAACCTGAGCTACTATTTCCCTGTTGGATACTTTAGGAGAGTGGGAGTGAGCATTGCTCTATTCATTTCTCGGTTCATTTTAAAGCTCTTATGTGGAAGAAGAGTGAGAAGTGTTTTCTCTTCTCTTAGCTTCACTTCAATTCTTGGGTGGTTTCTGATGTTTTCGTTATTGGAGTGAATGCCCAGGCCTTAAAATGTGTTATTTTCTAGTCTGGCTAGAATTGTGTCCTAATCACTAGATCAGAACTCCCAAGACTGAAGAACAGGGGGACCATACATCATGGCTGTTGCTCAACATGCTTTTTTTAATTGCTTATAATTACACTTTGGAGCAACCTGATCTGAGATCTGTCAGCCAGCACATGCAATAGCATCAGAAACCAGTCCTGAAAGGCCAGCACCAATATGAGAAACTGATTCTGATGTTAGGACTCCTGCTGTCTGTGGTGCAGTCAAACCAGAAATTGAAACAATTGAAAAGAATAATTGATGTTTTTATTGCAATAAATTTGAAAATTAAAGACGCCTCATCTTTTACTGTATGTGAACATGTGAATATAGGCAAATTTCCTTTCAGAGAGACACTTTCAAAAAGAAATTCAAGACATGAAAATTTGTAGCTCACCCTTACATTGAAATCTTTGTGAAATTAAAGACCTCTCTTGTGTATATATGGGACTTTCTTATGAACTCCTGGAGAGGGTCTCTGATGTCTTTGCAAAGCATGCTTAATGCTGAGAGATGAAATTTCCATTCAATTTTTTTTTTTTTAAGTTGGCTTGTTCAATGTTTATAATAATTTCCTGTTAGGAGAATCACATTGGTTTACTGTTGGTACCTCAACTGGGCAACCCTTCCTGCTCTCAGAGGATTAATTGGAGGTCAGTTACCACTTTGAGTGGTTAATAAAACATGCATCCGGCAAGCAAATCGATTCACCTGATCCCCCCTGTGTAGGTAAAAGCTGTTAAGCACAAATTCTAGAAATCTGAGAAAACACAAAAAGCAAGCAATCTTTCTGCCACTTCACTGTAAAATGAGATTCCTGAAATGTATGACAATTAGCTATAATGGATGTTCTGCCAAAGCCTAATACAGAGCTGTGGGGTTTTTTTCCCCGATGATGTTTAACTGCAGCTAAATATGCCAAGTTGACATTTGCCTGCAATTACCATGGAGCCATATTGAGATCTTCACTCTCTGAAGAGATTTTGAATGACTACAGCATCTTCTAGGATAATATCTTTTTTTCATTAATCTTTGTGGTGACTTTTGCTGCTGGCAACCCATGACTTAAACACGGCTTCTCTCTTGCTTTGGGAATTTGCATAACTTCTCCTGCTACATAAATTTTAAACAAATTAAAAAAAAAAAATCTATATAAAGAAACTCCTGAATGGAATTTCAAACATGAAACATTAATAAATAATAAGATGATCTAAGGTTCTCAGAGAGTAGGTCCTTCAAAGTTTTTATTCTATGTCCTTTGTTGCAGTGTGACCTGACAAACTGAGTATCTAAATATTAGGTAATATAAACCACTTGAAAATTCTAAATCTGTGTATATTTTGACTATAAGTGAACTCAAGATTGATGTCATACTCTCAAATAATGAGAATGATGCAGAGAGAAAAACACACAAATTTTCTCTTTTATCTTCTGCCCAGGCGTGTTCAGTATTTTAAAATATGGAAATTACATTTTAATTTACTGAAAAATTAAACTATTACTGCGAAAAAAAATGTTGTTTAGCCCTTGTAATATCTGACAATAGGTATTCAGTTTGAAAGCATATCATTAATAATATCATTAATAATATCATTAGATATCACTGTTTGAGGAAACCATTAACGCTGGATTTGTATTAAAATTTTAAAAAATAGAAAAAAAAAAAGAGTAAGTGTTTCCTAACAGATGATTGCCCATAGTGTTTGTCCATTACTTTACAATTTCCTTTGAAGGGGGAAATACAGGACAGCTGTTTCTAATTCGGAATATTTATCAGAAATCTAACAAGACTCCTAAGGAACAGCACAAAAAGACATGACAGGAAGATACATACTTGGGTAGGGAGGGGATTAGACATTTAGAAAGAAAGGAAAACACAGTGCAGTTATATCATCTGTGTTATATAGTGCAGGAACAATTTTAGAAAGGATACATCTATTCTGCAATCACATTTGCTGGTTTTGGGATACTAATTTCTTCCTCCCCCTCTTCCTTATTCATTAACATAATCAAAAAAAAAGCTGGTTTGTTGATTTCTACTTTAGAGAAAACTCAGGCTTAGCAGAAGTAACCTGTTATGTGGTAGAATTTGCTGGTTTACATACTATAGATTACACATGATTAGTATTTCTCATTTTACTAGTTGTGGAAGTATGCTCTACCTTGCTTCAGGAAGTTGTAGATATTAAAGATAGTGAATTGCTCAGGTAGTGATATAGAAACTGTAAAAGTAACTGAGAGACACTCCTCACTTCTGGGCAGTAGTTTCAACACAGCCATCACACTCTGAGACATTGACTTCTTCACTAATAAGTTGTGACAAAACCCCACTCTAGCCAGATCCTTGAAGCGGAACTGTCTGCAACTTTTCCTTAAAGTGATATTACCAAAAATCACTAATGACTTTCCAATTCCTAAAAGACAATCTTATTACAGCACAAGAACAAAGAAACTTTTAAAATGGCAAGATGTCAGATTTACTGGCTAAGACATTAAAAAAAAAAAAAAAATTCACAGCGTTTATTTCTTGCACTTTTCTAGGATGACTTTCCAATCCCTTTTTTTTTTTTTTTTTTTTTTTTTAAATTCTGTGCCATACATTTTTTATGTTATTATAGTCTTTTTTTGTTGTCACTGTCTTAGTGTCTTAGTGGTACTTTACATCTCTCTTTGTCCATAAAATCCTTCTCCTACCATCCAGTAGTTTTCCCCCTGCTGGACACCCTCAGTGCCTTCCAGGGACAGCTCCATCTTTCATTTAGCTATGCAGTTTTCATTGCTCAAGAACAAAACAGTGAGCAGACAGCCTCCCTCACTGAGGATGAGCACCTTTTAAAACAAAATAAACAGTGAACTGTAATCAAGCCCATCATGGATACTATGTCTCTCAGAGAAGATTTCATGGAGTTTATTATTTTATCTTGAATCTTGAGTCAGCTGCCAATTGCAGAAGCAAGCTTCCTGATCCCAAGTGGGATTAGATGGAGGAGCACAGAAAAACTGCTGGATTTACACGTGGCAGACTGCAGAAAGGGATATAATTGAAGTGGAGCAATACAGACACAAAAGTCATCTTGTTTATGCTTTCACAGCAAGGGAAATAGAGGGGAGGTTTATGTGGTATGGGGTGCTGTTTGCCTGTTTTCAAAGCAGAAATGGTTCAGTGGGCCTGACCCAAAGCCTCTCAGAAGCATAGACAGAACGCAATAATTTTTAGTCCCAAAAACGAGGGCTGGTTCTTAGCTGTGGCAGAAAAGACAGTGAGAAATGTAAGGAAAAGAGACAGAACTAAGATCAAGATCTATTAGGAGGATCCTGCAGACCAGGCTTTCTCTCTTGATTGTACAGAGAAGGGATAGTTTCCAACTTACATTTCCCTGCCCTTCCTTACCCAAGTAGGTAAGGACAGCAATGGGAATCTATTTTTATTTTCTTTTTCTTTGATATTCCAACACCATGATATCAACAAAGCAGAAAGAGAAATAGTAATTCTCCTAGCAGCTGCCTCATTTTTCTGTATTTAAAGCTAATTTTTAAGCAACTTATAATCTGAGTGCAGAACAGCGGAAGGTTTTAAATGATGGCATGTCATAAACATATCATGATTTATATGTTACATATATACAAAGATGTATACATATTCTGATTCTGAATAGTTTCTCCCTCAGAGATTTTTTAATTTAGCGTGCTGTGATAAATTCGTTCTCTGTAGACTGATAGATACTTAACAGCTGAAGAAGCAGCAGGTCCCTAACCCAGGATCAGAGTTGGCCTCTTTCAATTTATACAACTAATTCCTCACTCCCTCCTTGCTCCAAAGAGAATGCTGAACATGAAAAGAGAACTTTGGCATATGTATTATGTACAGGATTCATTATCATATTCTAAATGGGGAGTGAGATAAATGTGGGAGACTCTGGGCTCACTCCCTGCTCTGTGCTCCCTACTGCTCTGCATTTACTCTATTGAAGGAGTACATCATGGGGAAGGTACATCATTAGGTAGTGTTGTTCTGCATTACCTTAAATGTACTAAATGCAGTAAACCCTGCTACCTTAATATGTATTTGGACATCCCACTGATTTTAAAAACCCTCACACATCAATGTGCAGCTTTACAATTCAAATGCCTACTCAGTCTTTCAAATTTAAATGCAGAACGAATAAAATAAAACAACTAAAAACACTTTATTATCTGAATTTCTTTTTGGACACAGGAAAATATAACATGATCACAGATACTTGAAAAATTCCACAGTTTAAGCTCTCTTTAGTCCACTGATATAGGACATAAAAACTGCATAATTGAAAAGAATTTTTTAAATTTTTTTGAGTGTGCAATGTGTTGCATTGTATTCAGTGTGTTGGGAATCCCGGAATGTGATGGGAATGCATTAAAAAATCCATTATAAATTAAAAATCATAAAAATGGGAAAAATAATACTTTTCAAATAAACTGCAATTGCAAATAGTAACTACATCACCATTTTATTACGCTGTTTTATAGAACCTGTAGCATTTCCTTGCGTGAGATGACTTTTTGATTAGAGACCAAGCATGTTGGGTTGCTGATAAAGTCTTTGTTGGAGGATGTGTACAGTTCTGGGGCCCCAGCGAGGTGTGAGGCCGCCCAGGGCTGCTGGCTCCCCAGCTGGCACATTCAGCGGGGACACCAAGTACAGGATCAACCTCTCACCCCTAGAGGTCTCCCCAGGTCAGAATTAAGAAACGACAGCAGAATAATGTATACAAGTTTATATCTGACTTCAGCTATTTTTATGTGTTTTATGGAGAAATGTGTCATTAGCCACTTTCAGATATTTAATGTAAACAAATTTTTTCTAAAGATAGTAGTTTAAGCTTAATTATATGCTCTTTTTTTCTAACTATTACTGTCATCTGTGGTAACAGTTTTCAGAAAATATTACATTTTAAACTTCTCAAGATCCCTGCCTTTCCATGATAACGTAATTAATTGTTTTTTATCTGTTGAGGTTTTGTTTTCAGTGAATCATTAGGACCGTTCATTTCAAATCTAAATGTGAATGAAACATATTTCAACTTCCTTTCCTGTCTAAGGTACATATAGCCTCATAGCTCATAAAAATTAAACAAAAATTCCACTGAACCTTAAAATTCCTATTTTATTTCTTTTTTTAGTGTGAGTGAAGAATGTTAAGTATCTACATTGGATCAGAAGTCAAATGAGGAGAAAAATGTTTAACCCTGGAAGGGGCTCATTTGGTGTCATCAATGTTGGGACGTGAAGATAATAGAAAATCTGTCACCATTTCAAAACAGTAGGAGAGACACAATTTTTATTTGTTACTTGAAAGATCAATTTTTTGGTGGTACATTGCAGAAGAATAAAGTATAAAAATAGTGCTATCATGTTAAAAGCAAACCAATATCTGTTTACTTTTCCCTGTCTAATTAAGTCCAAATTCACAGTTGTCAGAAACATATCAGTGAAGTTTATGGTCAAATTTGAAATTTTTCTTTCACGTTCTGCATGTTTCTCCAGATTGCAGCAAGGTTAAATATATGGTTCTGCTCAATTAGCTGGGACTTCTCATTTAACTAATTTATTTGATTGAATTATTTCATGTGTAGTATAAATGGTCATGATCGTAGATGTAGGAAAATACTCATACCTTGAATTTCTCAAGGTTTATAAAACAGACTTGGAGAGGAGAGTCTCTCTGTGTTTGTGAACCTTGGTATTTTACCCCTACTTTCTAATCAATAGCTTAATAGCAGCTACTGCAGCCTTGAGATCCCAAAGTGAAAGTTGGCATTTAACTAATCTAATCAGTTGAGAGCATTTATATCTGTGGAGTCAGAGCTATTACACTTACTGAAAAACAGAATATAGAGTTGGAGCAAGGGACACATCCATCATCAAGAGCTCTGTCTGAAGCAGGGCTTGGATCTCACAAATGCATTATTGCTTTACATGGTAAACTTTATTGCTAAATAAAGACAAGTTTATTATATCAAGGATTTTACTTACCAAGTGCTCTTCATAAAGTAAAGGAAATATATTTTTTTCGGGGGGGAAAGAGCCTTTTACTTGGTTTCAGAGTTTTCCTGACAAAGAAGAAAGTACATCATTACTGTTGTCTGAAACACCACTGGGGTTTAGGGGCTCATAGGTAAAGTGTCACTTCCCACACTTCCCCTTGATTAATTTTGATTTTATGCAGTGTGCAGAAAAAGGTTATCTTTTATTTTATTTCATTCAGCTCCCTTTCTCTCAGGGTGGAGTGGGGCCAGACAGATAGAGAAAAGAAGTAAACAAGTTATGGCTTAGACAACCTTCTTTCCCACTGACCTGAAGAGTTCAGAGGAAAAGTACAAGAGTTCATTTAATAGCACATAAAATGAAGGGACAGATCTTTTCGATTTTAATCTGGCTCTAGAAAAAACAATTGAAGGATCTCAGCATTAGTCTTCTGTTAATATTGTACTGAAAGAAACTCTTTTGTGTGTTCTACAGTACACCTTTCTACTTATTGCTTTTTGGGGAAGGAGGGACACACAAAACTTTATCTTGGCCATCTCTGTGTGTATATGCGTGTGTGTTTGTGTGCATGTGTGTGTGTGTGTGTGCGCTTGTTTGGATTTTTGTGGGTATTTGAAAGTTAGTCATAAAGAAACCCTGGCAGGTATAGGGTTGTCTCACCTATCATTAATCCAATAGTATTAATTCCTCATTTTTTTTGTTCCTCAGTCTATAATTTACCATGCTAAAGATGTAAAAGTATTTTAGAACCTTATTATCTTGACATCACTGTGAGGCTCACTGCACTTCCCTCTTTCAGCTAAACTCATGGGAAAAAATATTGACAACAACAACAAAAAAAGAGTATGAGCATTAAAACATACAAGTAGTTTTTCAGTCAAATTATATATATTTGTGTAGATGTACATAAGATGTGCCCACTTATGAAATGTTCTAAATTACATAGCTGAAACAGGCTTGATTTCTGAGCAAGCAGAGTTAACACTTTTAAACTAGACCTAAGAAAGAGAAGGGATATAAGTTTCAAATGAGTTATAATATGTAAAACAATAATAAGTCCTTCTGAAAAATTCCCAAGACTTTTTTTTTATTCATGTGTATTTCATGTCCATTTGTTGATAACATTTTTTTTGCAAAAAATATATATGTTTAAAGATTCATAGACATATATTCTTCTTATTCAAAATCAAATAGCATTTTACATGTTGGCATTGTATTTTGTTTCTTTGTGGCAATAATTATACCACTGTTCCTTCCTACTTAGAAAATATTATAATCCAAGAATTAACAGACTACATGTTGATTATAATTTCCTGGTTAGTAATGCCCATGCTGGTAAGAAGAATGTAATTATCATAAAATTCTCCTTCTCCAGTTGCAGCATAAAAATTGGAGGCCTCATTTTCCAATTCTCTGTGATAGATTTAGACTGCTTTTGCATTTTGTATCCTGTTGAGAACAGGACACAATCTTTGTCTCATTTATAAGCTTTCTCATTCAATGTTACTTTATTTGCAGGGATTTTTGGTCAATATTTTTTACTTGTGATCCACAATGTTAAAGGAGTCAACAGAGAGAATCAAATGAGGAAACCTGATAGTTTAGCCAGTTCTAAGAGATAGGTAAGGATTTGATTGTCAGCAGCAAAGCTTTATCTTTACCAGCTATTCTCCTGCAGCATTTTATGTCAGTGAGTACATATGTGCAAGTCTTAAATTATCTTTTTCCCTGATCTCTCCAATATTTTTTGTGTCATGTGAATAACCCAGTCTTCTTTCAACATGTCCTGGAAGATTTATCAGAAAATGTCCTGTCCTAGATAGTTTTGCCAACATTGTTCTGTTTACCACTGCTTTCAGGGGATATTTGTCACCCAAAAGGTTTAACAGGGATTTCCAAAAGATTTTTTTATGTTGTTACTGTGTTTGTCTAAAGTGCATTATTTTATGAATAAGAAGACTTTGTATTATTCTTGCTAGCATAGTCATTGAAAATGAATAAACAAACATTCATTTGCCTAGGTAATCATAGCTACTGAATGTTCCTACAACACAATCTCATTCCTGAGCTGTTTAATCCATTAGATTAAATTTTTAAATCCATTAGATTAAATTTCTTTCCTCATTTTCTTGGTACTGTGAGGTAATGGTTGTGAGTTTCTTTTTTTTTCCCCCATATGGTAATTAATTTGTTTTGTTTTGTTTGTTTGTTTCTTTTTTTAATTTTGTCATATAAACTTCATTTGATTCATTTAAAGAAACTTCATTGCCTCTGTTAGATGTTGGGAACTCATTTTGATTAATTGCTTACTCCAAATGGTTAATTTTTCATTTGAAATAGTCTATGTTATTTATTAGCCTTTGATCATTAGATGATCTCACAATCCCCAAACCAAATCTATCCTGTAACTTCTGGCATGTGTTAAGAACCATGCAGAGTTTAGAGGCATGATTTGTCTTTTCTACAGCAATTACTCCAAAATGCTGCTGTTGACTTTTCAACAGTACGTTTCAGGTTTCAAAAAAACCTGTTGACTTTTTCTCCACAGACCCAAACCATGTATTGATTTTTGCTGCTTTTTCCTGTGTGACTGTACGATCTTGAGTCTCATGCCTGAAAATTTTCCGTTACTTCCTGCTGCTGTATCTGCTGAAAGGGTGTTTAATAGGAACAATATTAACAACTAAATAATAAAATTTGTTAGAGAAAATGTGTGCCAAAGTCAACCAACAAGAACATTTTTTAAAGTGCAAGCCACTTGTAGATTGAAGCCTGGAATCTCTTTGCCAATCATTCTAGGGTTGACCTGTCTCTGAAGGGCACCACTATAGATTTCCTACAGCTGGTGCTGAAGCGTGGCAATTGCCCAACATGAAACCATTTCTTTAGGTTTATGTAAAATACACCTGGAACATCATCTATTGCTCTGGAGTCTTTGCACACCTGTATGAGGTGAAAAGCAGAAAGAGGGCAAAGCGGCCCAAAAATGCTGGCTGATTTCCTAGGATCACCTCCTCCAAGCTCAGGGGCAAGGCACCCCAACAAGGAAGTGACTGAGCAAAAATGTTGGGAGACTTCTAGGAATGGATAAGAAGCTGCTGAGAAAACTCAGAGCAAAAGAGTTTTCAGAAGGTGGCAGTGAGGACATGTGCCCTGAGAGGAGTACTATGGGAAGATAAGGACCAGGCGAGGGAAGTCAAGGCCCAATTAGAACTGAACATTGCCAGGAATATTACGGATAAAAGGAAAGTTTTTTATAGAAACGTTGGAAGCAAAAGACAAGGGATATGTGGGCCTCTCCAGAAGGAAACAGGACACCTGGCTATCCTGGACAAAGAGAAGGCTGAGGTTATGAACAACTTCTATGCCTCAGTCTTCACAGACCTAAATGGTGAAAACCTCATGTGGTTCAACAAAGCAAAGCGCAAGATTCTGCACCTAGGTCATGGAAATCCCAGACACTCCCACAGGCTGGGCAGAGAATTGATTGAGAGCATCCCTGCAGACTAGGACTCCAGGTGATGGTTGATGAAAAACTCACCATGAGCCCACAGTGTGTGCTCACAACCCAGAAAGCCAATGGGATCCTGGGCTGTATGCGAAGCAGCACAGGCAGCAGGTCGAAGGAGGAGATTTTCTGCCTCTACTCTGTGCTTGTGAGACCCCACCTGGAGTACTGGGTACATTTCTGATGTCCCCAACATAAGAAAGACATGGAACCATTGGAACAAGTCCAGAGGAGAACCATGAAGTTAACAAGAGCCCTGGACCTATTCCCATGTGAAGACAAGCTGAGAAAGTTGGGGCTGTTCAGCCTGGAAAAGAGGAGGTTATGTGGAGACCTCATAGCAATCTTCCAGTATGTGAAGTGGGCCTACAGGGAAGCCAGTGAGGGACACTTCATCTGGAACTGTGGTGATAGGATGGGGAGCAGTGGGTACAAATGGAAAGAGGGGAAATGTAAGTTAGATATGTGGAAGAAATCTTTTACTGTGAGAGTGGTGGGATGCAGGAACAGCTTGCCCAGGGAGGTTGTGGATGGATCAAACCCAACAGTGTTCAAAGCCAGTTTAGATGATGCCTTTTAGTGGCCTGGTCTAGTGGGAGGTGGCCTTGTTCATAGCAGTGGGGGTTGGAACTAGATGATCATTATGGTCCATTTCCACCTGATGCATTGCATGATTGCAAAACTGAAGACTGTGACAGGGCAGTGGAATGAAATGAGGAACAAAGAAAAGATAGATTTGCCTCAGTTCCATAACAGCACCTCAATGTCAGGAAAAGGAGGGAACACACAGTCGATGTTTGTGTCCCGATTGCTATTGCAGGGACACTCGTGTGCTATGGGACTGCAGCAGGTGTTTGTGCTGGTGTTTGAGGCACTGTGCTGGTGTTTGGGGCAGGGTAGCACCCTGCCCTGTAAGGGGGCTTCTTCCTGTGTGCCATGGTAAAAAACATACCTGCACCTAATAGTTTTCTGGAATGCATATAATTTTTTCCTTGGGAGGGGCATAGTAAAAATCATAAAATTGAGGATTCAAAGTCTTTTTATAAATGTTTACAAAGTTTCACTGAAAAGAAATTAAGAAACAACAACAAAAATTGACATGGTTAGGGGAAACCTTGTGATGGTGTTTTTCTGTGATGGGGTAAAGAACACTGTTAATAACTTGAAAATATGAAAACATACATGTATTTCGAAACCCCTAAAAGAGAGGGTATAACAATAACCATAGCAGAATGATACCTGAACTATGCCAGAATAGGCTGATACATTTATGAGTTGTTTTGATGTATAAGTGAAGTCAAAATGATATTTTCTTCCATTTGTATTAGGATTTTAAAACCNGGAAAAACGACGAATTTCTGGTTCTCCTAAGAGGCTGTTTTGGGGTTTCTACGCCGTCGTGTCTCTCTCTCTTTCTCTTTCTCTCTCTTTTTTCCGCATGGATTTCTCGTGAATTGTTTTCAAAAGGAAATAAAACGAACAAAAAAAAAAATAAAAAATAAAAAAAGGGTGGAAAAAGGAGGAAAAAAAAAAAAAAAAAAGACAAAAAATAAATGTGTTGCAGGAAAGTATGCTTCATTTGTAGTTTTTACCCACTGTTGCTTTGAAAGGAATGGCCTAAGAATTATGTTGAACCTAAAAGTGAAAGGTACTGTATTTTATATCCCCTTCAGTGATAAGAACATCAGTCTATGAGCAGATGCCCATCATGCTTTGCCTTTTACTATAAATATTTATCACTTAAATGTATAATTTAAAAGGCCAGTATAAAAGACAGCAAGGCAGCAAATGAATGTGCACGGCTTCAGCAAGAAGGTTAGTAAATAACATCATCCTCAATTTACAGATGTGAAAACTGTGATGTTACAATCTTTCTTAAGTCATTGTCAGATTAAAGGAATACACTGGAGTTAAAGTTGTTAATTTATATGTATTTATCCAGGATACTTAATGCACACATAAAAACATCATCAGACATGACAAAGTAGGGATTTCATCTCTCTCCTGTTTCAAATGTTAGGCTGCAGTGCAGTCACGGATGGGCTTTATGCATGGTGTGAAGGAATTGCATATGTCTGTCACATGACGACTTGGATGATCCATATGTAAAAATACATTTATTCTGGACTTGCTCCCCACATGACAGTGGTTTCTCTGTAATTTAACATTTAGGGGGGAGAGCTGCTTCCTGACAGCTGTGATGGTTGATAGATTGGGAGGGCTGTTGGCTTCTGGGGGCTTTGTCTTTGTCTGGGTTTTGTTTGTTTGTGGTGAAATAGGACTACTGAACTGAAATTCTTACTTTATAGGAGATCTTTGTTTCCATATTTAGAATTATTTTAACCAGCTGCTTCTTATTTAATTTGTTTATCATGAAGAAATAATTAAAAACAATTAGCAGTCACCCTTCCTTATTTCATCTTTTTTATTTTACCTTACTAGTTTAAGTGTCATTTCAAAATTATGTATAATAAAAAAGGTTCCTATAGTTGACGGATGAATTTTTTATCCAGTGAAAAATAATTAAATTTCTTTTTACCTTTAAACTTGCAGTAAAATGTATAAATAATTAAATTTGTTTAATTGAGAACTAAATAATTAATATGTTCTTATTGTTCACCTTTACATGAATTTCTAATACTGCAGAAATTTATAGTGTGGAAACTATACTCTCATCTTCTAATTTTTTCTCCTCTCTTCTTATTTGATTAGATTCTCTTAACTGAAAGACAGTTCCTTCAACAATAAATTATGAAAACTTTAATAAAGAGGAAAGCTATTTAGATATTTAAATGTATAAATCTCACTCACCTGACATCCATTGTCTCATTTTGTTTGTGACATCAGGTTTGCTTGTTTGGAATTTCATATTTCCAAACAGAAGAGCATGTAAGAGTTCTAATTCAAAGCATCAATCACAGAGAATGAACACAACCTAATGTCACTGCTGAATCAGGCCATCAATTTATTGCTTTTTAAAAGCAATCAGCAAGCTATCAAGCAATAAAGTGTATGGGAAAAGGGCTTCTTTTGAGATAGCACAGCCACTGACAATGATATACTGATGGAGAATAGCAACTATTTTGCAGCGTAGTGTGCCTATTACTTGTTAAAAGCTCTGAACTGTTCAACAGATGTGAAATATGTTTCTTATTATTATGGAACAATCTAGTTTGTTTAATAGCATTGTATGGCACTTAGATTCGCTGTCTTATTTAATGAGATTTTATTTGCACTCTCTGGCTCTTTTGTTTTAGTTGAAGGTATGACTTCAGTTTTCCATTCGGTTTTCCAAGAAAAAATGAATACACAATGTTTTTTTTTTAATTTGCTTATTATGGCAAGTGCTACAGAGCAAACTGCAGAGCCATTCAAACCATATTACTGTACCTAAATAAAAAAATATTTTACAGTGTGCTAAAAAGATGTAATGGAGTTTTTCATAGACACCTAAAATGCATGCCTTTAGCAGTTTTGTTGTTGATTTTGGCTTTTTATTGTTGTGGGTTTCTTTTTTTTCTTCCTCACTCACATGTCCCATGTCCCATGTTTTCTTGTGATAAAAAAGGGAGCTAGAAGGAGCAGGATATCATAAAGTCAGTTCACCTGATTTGTGCTGATGACGTACATATGTTAGGTTGGTATAGCGAACCCTGCAACTGTTATCTGCTCTAGACAGGAGGTCTAAAACTAACAATCTCATCTGTGTCATCGATGCTGGGAAAAGCTGATGTGGCCTCAGGGACAATGAACTGTTAGAAATAAAGCATTAAAAGTCTTTGCTACTCTTGATGTGTCCTAAAGGATTGCTGTGGTAGTTGGTACCACACAGTTAAATTTACTAGCCTGCTACCAGAAGTTTTGATGAGATTTCCAGCAGAATTTTTAATCACTTAACCTTTTCAATTGCATTAAGATGAGCTGTCAGGGGTCTCCTTTCTTAATGCTTAATAAAAACCTCCTCTGTCTCCACACTTTCTTTACCTTTTAAACTCGAATAAATTCCTAGAACTCTTTTGTTGCCTGGGGAATTTGTAACCCCATGTTCAGACCATACTTTTTTTGCCTAAATGCACAATTAAAAAAAAATTAAATTACTGTGGATTTACACACTATTCTGTGCTATCTTTTCATATGAAAAAAAAATCACAATTACATATAAATCAAAGATTTTCCTGTATAATCATTAAATACATGAGTTTGTTTTCTTTTTTAATCCAACTCAGTCCTGAAAAAGTGAATATTCAACTCCCATTTACAAAACATGAATTAAATAAACATCACAAAGTTACTCTGAGGATAAACAGTGTGCTTATTAAATTGATAAAATAATGAAATAGAAGTAAGAATCACCAATCCTTATGCTAAGCCCTTTTCCTCAGCTAAAAACAGTTTTTAAATTCACTATTATTCAAACTCTTTCTTATGGTACATGAAACGACATGGCCAACAGTTTTAACATATTGTTCTGTCTCTCTCAAGAAGATACTGAAATTTTCCATTGAAGTGTGCTCTGTTCAAATTGTTATTTTTTTCTTATTTAAAGAAATTTGCATGATATCATATATATATATATCTCCTAGGAAAAGTATGATCAAATATATGCTTTTCAATTTTGCTCCTTTAGTTTCCATGTAACATCACTGATCATGTTTTTTGCCATTCCTGTAAGAAATTATATGTCTTGTACAAAGTGTTTTCTTCATGGCTGTTGGCCACTTCTCTATCCCTTTGTATGGATTCTCCTATTTCGAAATTTTTTACCATACTGTAAAGAAATTGCCAATGAATACAGGAGTAAGAAAACACTTCTATTGTTTAAACATGACATTTCCATAAAAAGGTAGTGAAAATTAAATTTCCTATATTCTTCTCTAACCCATGTTACATTAAATAACATTATACTTCTTGAACAACTGCTTTATAAAACTCTAATCAAGACACTGAAAAAACCAGCAAAAAACTAGACAATTTTAAAAGCAAGGTATTTTTCTTTTCTTAATTAATGTAATTGAAAGTATATTTTTCTCTCACCATTGAGTTCCCTGCCTTTTTTTTAGGAAGAACTTACTCCTGAAATATAAAGAAGTACACCATTTCATGGGTGCCTATGAACTAGCAAAAAAGAAATTTTAGAAAATAGTTCTCATTGAATAGGTTCTTTTTTTTTACAATACTTCCAGTTTGTGTTCAAATTTCTAATTGTTAGATAGGTAACAAAGTTAGGTAGGTGACAGGTAGCTTCAAGAAGCTTCAACACAGGATACCTTGTGGTCTTGAACAGATGAGTCTGATTTTGAAAGTAACTCAGGCATGTTTTAAGTTATTGCTCCATTCAGTCATGACTTTCTGGAATGAAATGGTTTTATTAAGAATTATGCTGGCTGAAACAAGTGCACTAAATACGGTGGCTTCATGTCAGTAAACTTCCTGCAATGAAGGGGAAGTTATAGAGGAAAGTCTTTAAGAAAAATGTTTCAAGATGCTCTTTCTAAACCTCTCAATACAATTATGAGATGTGATTCTTTGACCCTCTATAGACTTGGCATTCAATTAAATTTTAATCCATTTGTTAAAAAAAACCCAAAAAATTTTAATTGGCCTCTACGGGATATCAATAGTTTTGTTCCTCTGATGTTTAACTTCAACATTTATGTTTCTGCTTGATGGCACAAGGTCAGTTAAATTCACACTGAACATCTTTTTAGCTTCTTATGTGTTCAAAAATCTTATTAAAAACTCAAGCACTCTCTTAATATAGTGTTGTTTGAAACTTCCATAATGAGTATGCTTTATAGAATAGGACTAAGAAGCAGATTTTTGAGAAGTAAAGAGGGGCATGTGTTGCTTATCTCTGGTGTTATCTTTTTAAAATTTGAATTTTCCTTTTTTTTTTTTTTTTTATTTTCAAGAGAATTAAGTGACATACAAAAGTGATTCTGTTTCAAGATTAACAATGCCCACAAAAAGCTCTTACATGAGGATTTAGTGATTTAGTGCCAATGATAATTTAATACTTGTGTACATTTATTCTGTAGACACATACTGACCCTACTTGCCTTTTCACTTTACTAAACACTAAAATTTAATGGGATATATATTTTTAGTGTCAGGATTTGAGAACCTCTTTTCTCGTGTTTGGTTGACCATAAGCCCCATTAAAAAAAAGCAGTGAGTATAGAAGTGGTTGTCCATTCTGATGTAGTCATCTAGACCACTTTCCACTTGAGGATTTGTTTAAAAAATACTCTTACTTAACATCTGCACTTTCCCAAGGAGAAACCAGGAAAGTTTTAACATTTTTCCAGAATTTTTTTTGCCTTTTGCACTTTTGTCATAAGGCTCAAGATTGTAGCTTCTTTTTTTGTGCGCCCAATTCATAGTTGCAGAAATCTTAATCACTTTATTAAAATTAGATAAAGAGTTTTGTAGCTTGGAATATTCATACAATTTGGAACTCTCTTTTTAAAGAGGGATTAACTACTTGTAATCATGGAATCTCCTCAGCAAATGCTTGATACTCTATTTACCCTGTATCTCTTTGGAAAAAAGTCCTCTGTGAAATAAAGAAAAATAGATTTGTTTGCTCCAAAATGCACTACAATTATTATACCTGATACCCATGAAAGTGGAAAAAGAAAAAAAAAAAATTTAAATAACTGTTTTCTACTCTGAAAAAAATATTATTCCATGAAGAAACTTGAAACAGAACAAAAATCAGAACCATGCTATATGTACTTTTAGCACAATCAGAGGGAGATTGTGTGTAACATTCAAGTTGTTAAAGAATCACTTGCTAATACATGTCAGCAGAGAAAAATTGTGCAGTATTTATATTTTTTTTCTCAACTTTTAACAGTTTCACGTGGTTTATTTTGCAGCTCAAAGACATACTATACACTGCACTTATCAATTATATAAGCCTGAGATTTTTTTGTAATGTTTTATAGAACTTATGGCTGGATCATAGTGAAACTTTATGTTTCTGTTGTTTGTGTTTTGCTTACTCTTTTTCCATGACTGAAATTTCTGAGATGTATTATTGTCTATTAGATTCTTATACTTTACACATGTTGTAATTTCATACAATTTTTTTCAGATTTCTGGACAGTTACCTCTCTTTGCAGATAATTTATATTTGAAGTACACTGTTGTATAACAAGAAACTTAGGTGATTTAGAAAAATGTAATATGATACCACAGCTGTAACAGCTCTAAACAACTTCTATGCCTCATAATAAATGACTACTATATTTAAAGTCAAAATAATTATACGCCTGAGAAAATGGCCTGTGGTAAACAAACTTCTATGGCACACAGAGAAAAGCAGATGTCTAGTTAGAAAATTAAAATTTCATACTATTTAGTATGCCAGATAGACACAAGTCTGTCTTCACCACTTCAACACAAAATTATAATGCACTTACCTTAAGATCTTTTTTTCACAGACTTGGGAGACAATACATTTTTCCTAGAGAGGATCATATATGGGGAAAATTATTTTTCACCTTTTCCTTAATCATTTGTAACTACAATTCACTTGTGAACAAGATGTCTACATCTCCTATCTGTATTTTACTAAATCATGTGTATATGATATAGATGACATTAAAATGTATGGCAAAATGTATAGTGGTTGCTTCTAGATCAGTGTTTAAGATTCATCTTCCTTAAGACCACCTCTGTAACAGAGAATTAGAAGTGAAATTTTGTTCTTTGGTTTTTCTTCCTTCACATTTGCTTTCCTGAGTAAGTCACGTTGCTCAGAATAACTGCTTTTTAACAACTAAATAACCAGTTATTAGATTGGGACTGACAGAGACAGGTAAACCAAGACTAGATCTATTTGTGTGTTTTCTTCATTTGCTAGAGGTCTAATTATAATTGAAGATAGACACAGCTTTAGTAGTTACAGGAGTTCCTAACATTTCAAAGGTAATTACTTCTTTGAAAACAATGTTCATGAGTGAAATTTGTGTTACTGCAAGGTCCTTCTTAATTAATGTATCTACTTTATTCTACAAGGATTTCTTCTCTGTCCACAAGATTGATTTGAAGACCAACATCTGCTTAAACAATTTGCTCAAGAGAGAAGACAAGCAGTCACTCAAATCTATTGTGAGAACTAGCTGAGGTTTAGCAAATAGAATATACAAATATTGCCAGAAGAAAACTCGGCAGATGTTTTTTTTTAGGTTTTTGTTTGTTTGTTTGTTTGTTTGGGGATTTTTGTTTGTTTTGGTTTGTTGGGTTTTTTTGGTTTTTTTTAAATGCAGTTACAAAGAATCTAAGAAAGTCATGTTGGAGATGGCTTTTGGTGTTTAGAGGTGGAATATTACCTTCTTGAAAGGGGGTCTATGTTGACCTTACAGAACTCTGAGGTGCAGATTTTCTTATTCAGTGGAAGCCTGATTCTTCTGGTAGATAGTTTCTTCTTTCTCTTAGATGTGTTGTGTGGAGGATTTCTCATTCTCCAAGACACCAGAGAGTTGTGGAGCTCTCTTCTTGTACTGAGGTGTCATGAGTTGAAGGTGTAGGAACCAACAACTCTGTATTATACACAACTGCACTAGCTGATTTTAAAAGATCTGAAGAGGTGTGTTAGAGCTTTTATAACAAAACAGTAAAACAGCACCTTGTTCCTTTCCCAAAATGTCAAAATTATCACAGGCTGATGGAGTGATAGAGTTTAAAAGTACTTTTCATTTTCTAAATCAGTTTTGTTTAAAATTACTTTTAGATTAAGTTATCATGTGGGTGTGGTAGAGGACTACTCCAACAGTAGTTAATCCCAGCGATGCAGAACTCTAATGAAAGGACAAGAGGCTGGATCTTGACATGGGGAAAGTTAAACAGATGTTTAGCCATTGGGATGGCCAGTGGAACCATGGTTCCCACTCAACTTGATGGCTCCATTCCTATTCTAGGCCAATTCCCACTAGAAATCACTCTTACATTCACAATGCTCATCAAATTAATTAGAATTCAAAAGATTCAAAATATTATAGCTTTTGTTCTTAATACTTAAATTCAAATCAACAGTGACACTAGTAAGGCTTGACTGTATGTAATCTATCTTCCTCCATTTCCCAGCCCTCATCAGAACAATACTAGGCATTTAAGATATATTTTACTGAATATTAATATGTTATAGTAACACCAAAACTTGCATTCCTTTAGTGAGTATTGGGAATATTTCCTTATTTTTTGACCATCTATTCCCTCATCATATGGGAAACCTCTCAATCTTTCTTTTTACAATCACAGACAAATACAGGCTTTGTTAGTTTTTTTCAGGAAATGAAAGTGGTTGTATTTGCTGAACCAGTGATATTTATTTTACATCAATGAAAATCATTCAAAATGTTCTGTAGCATTAGTTCTGCAGCTTTGTGTATAGACAGAGAAATCCTTATACACAATAGAACTCTATTTTAGGGTCTTTGAACAGTAAACATTAACAGTAGACAATATTTGTGTTTTTAGCCTCTACCCCACAAAGAATGCCTAAGAGTACTCTTAAATCATGATCATGCCAAAAGTATTTTAAGTAAATAAATAGCACATAGAAAAAAGAATATGGAGAGTGTTTCAGCCTTATTTTCACCTAATGTCTTTGGGTAAAGGAAGATATCCCCATTTTCTGTGTTGTTGTAGGAAACATGCATCAGGACCCTGTAGAAACCACAGAATTACTGGGAATTAAGGGATAACAGTCTTCTCTTCACAGGCCCTTGTCTACTTTGTGACTATCTGTGCTAGCACAGGTAAGATGTGCTATGATGTGAAACACAGAATTGTGATGTAAGAATAGATAATGATCATTAAAGTCTACAACATTGTTACAACTGCTTGTATCTACATGATCTTCATAGTTCCTTTGTTTTGTTTTGAGTCTTTTTTTGTTTAATTTTGTATCCTCACAGCATTGAAAGTGTTTGCTGCAGTCAAAAGGTAAACATCAATTGAACATCCTTCATGAAATATTTTGTCATTATATTCTGAGTTACATAACAGCAATCTAGATCTGACTAACTAAAAGTCTTGTTTCATTACTAGATGGTATTGTAAGAAAGGATATTACATCAATTTTGTCACCATCTTAGTTGTCAGGAAGCCAAACTCATGGTTTTTTGTTATTCAAACCTTTGAGACTGTCATCCCGACTTCAACCTGCTGTTGGGCATTGCACAAGTTCTAGAAAGGCTGCTGTCATGTTGTATTGTGCTTCTCCATTCTTCTCCATTCTGTAAGACTATATGTTTACTACCATGCCCTTTTTTATGTTCCTGTACTATGCATGCTCTGTGTGTGCATATTACTTGATCTGTGGTGCATGTAGGATCTAACTAATGAACCACTGAACTTTTGGTCTCTATTAAACTGTAAAAAACTGAACACTTTAAAGAAGTCTGTAGTAAAGCACTGTGTAAAATGAAATTAAATTCAACAGCATAGACTTCTCCATGCTGCCTTTTTTACCTATAGGATTCCTTTTTGTGGTCAGTCACTCTTTGACAAATTGCAAGCTTAGACAAGGGGAATTTATTTCACTAGATTTTTAGATGCCAACATAGTTCACTTTGATAACTTTTTTCTCTTCTCTTAGCTCTGGAGTTGAAATTGCTCACTGTGAAAAGCATCTCAGTCATTGACTGTAAGAGAAAGATACTATTTCATGGCCTTTTTTTCAATCATCTCCCATTCAGGGGGATCAGATCTATTAAGTACTGCTCTGGTACTTTGACATTAAACTCTAAGATGACACTTTCTCTTGGCTTGGCTATAACTGGGCTTTGGAAGTCTGTGTTAAAAATTATTAAGGTGTATTAGACATGTAGAGCTTATTAGAGGAACTATGACAAAAACAAATCTGCTTCTGTTGTGTATGAGCTAGCACTAAGCAAAAACTTCAGAATGCATATATTCAAGAGACTATATTCCTTCCTGTCTCATATTGGGATCATCTGACTGCCTTTCTTCAGGGACCCTTCATAGTGTGAATTCTTGCAGTGAGCACTCTGGGATGCAGAACAAACATATACATTTACTTAGTAACAGCATTGGATATAAACAACTCATTTGTCTTACTTGGTATCTTGAGCATATCATAATATATTCCAGCAAATTTTTAAAATTTGCTGTCTGCAGGGCAATATTCTCAAAATTGTAGAAGTAAAAGACACTGACTGGAATTTCTAGCGAGCCATTGAATTCCTCACTTACTCACCTCTGCCTAAAACTGGAAGAGATCTTGAGGATTATAAATTCTCTTGCTAATGTAAGATTCTACATCCTATAATAGAAATATCTTGTCCTAAGAATGATGTCTTATGATCAATTGCCCTCAAAAAACCTTGAAATTTGCTAGTGCTGCTGGAGACCTCAGAATGTAAATGATATTAAGGATAAAGTTGCTCAAAATTTGCAATTCACATAACAATTTCAAAATATTACTAGAATTCTGTTTTGTATTCTTTAACTACCTTATTATGTTTTCAAAACTTGGGAAAGCAGAAATATTTTTTTTACTGCTTGTAGATATAGAAAAAAAATTAAGAAATGCATTTTGTCATATTTATTGTCACAATTTCCCCTTTATATTTCAATCTTCTCTTTTTATATTATCTCTTTCCCTTCTGGGTTTCATGCCCTTTGATGCTTTTCTCCTTTCACAGTACAACAGCTCCATGGAACATTCTTTAGCCTGGTCCATTCAGATCTGGTCTGGAGGTGCTCACACTTGGAATCTTGCAGTGTGGTTTTTCCTCCTTCTTCTTTTGGGGAGGTGTTTGTACATTTTACATTTTGATTTTGGCCCTCATTAATAGCAGTACTCACATCCAATGTTCTACTGCAACCCTCAACATCTGATATAATCCTTACTCTTATATCCTTATAACCTTACTGTTCAGACTATGATAGATTTGAGAACTTTAACTTGAAAGTTAACCTGAATTTGACTGAAGAAGGGACAGCCATTCTGGTTTTTTGTAGCTTCTGTCACACTAAATATCTGCTCTGATAAGCTTACCAGTGATGTCACTTATGGAAGCTGTGAGTGATGGAAAATGCTGTCATGTTCGTGGCTCTGCACCCTCTTGAAAGGCTATCCCAGTGCAGTTAAGACAAATTTAGTGTTAGTGGAATAAAAATTTGTGATGCAGTGTGAAATAGTCATGTTATTTAATCTGCATGATATCTGTATTTTATATCTGACACTTCCACGTCTTTCTTCAAGACAGAGGGAAAATGCATCAAAGCTGCATCTAAGCATTAGCAACTTAGGGACTTATGCATATATTTGAGAAATTAATTAGTCAGAAAATGGCTTAAATCCCCCAATTTTTCATACTTTGTCAATACTTTTAGCAAGAGGAAAAATATCATGACTGTGTTCCAGTTAAAGATATTTTCAATTGTTGATATCCTCTAAATGACTGAAAAGTTTGTAAGCACTACTTCGTTAACAGAATTCAAATTAGTTATCAGAAATTGTAAACAAATCTATAATCACATAGTTTATTCTAGTGTTAATTTCTCTCAATTTGCTCTTTATAGGTTTAATCATATAATGCTTTTTAACCTTACTTAACTTGATTATATCTGGAGGAATTTCCTCTTCTCTAATAAAGTAAATGAAGAATGAAGATGGAAATCCTCATCTAAAGTTATCTGATCAAGTTACCTGTGTCAAAATGGAGATATTGGAGATATTTTATGGAGTTTTCTCTGTGTGTCAAGTAGAGGACCTTTTAAATAATATTGGAATATTCTTGTAATAATCAAAAGATAACTGTCCACCATTCTGATGTTGTATTGCCATTACTCTCAGGAAAAAAAAAAATGCTAAATGAGTATTTAAATGTTTCAGATAAAACAAATTAATTTGTGGATTAAGCCATGTGGAACATGCCCTGCGCAAAGGTAGCTGTGACACTGGTGTTAGGTGATCTTCTTTCTCATAAAAAGAAGGAATAATTAATAAGTAGTATTTAAAGTAAAAACATTTTAATAGTCTATGGTATGGCCTATGTTTCAGGGTATTTTTTTACATAATAATTCAAAATTTTTCTGGTGCTGTGACTATGTGAGAGAAAAGGGTATGCTCAAAAATGGCTTAGCTCCGATTCTGTAGAATTAAAGCCTGGAGAATTCAATGCTTTGATTTTATTGATCTCACTGATAAGATAAACTTTACATGCACCTCTTTTGTTGATGTGATGAAGATATTTATATTGTTAACGCCTCTATTTCTAGTTCACAAAATAAATCTTTATGGATTTCCCTCTGCAATGTATTTGTCATTGTTGAAATAATATCTGTATTCTAGCAAAAAAAAAACATTCATAATTGCAGCTGAGTAGTCTTACTATGCTGCAAGAGGTTTTTTAATGAAAGGAAAAAATGCTCATATAAGGCAAAATGTAGCCTTATATATGCAACTTTATGTTATGCATTATTGGATCCTTCTTTTCTTTGCTTTCTACAAGGCAGAGCATCTGTAATGAAGTTTCTTCAGCTGAAATCATGGACAAATGTGGTACATGGTAAATTGGGGGACAGAAAGTCTTTGCTTCAGAATCTTTTGGTGCCAGCTTCTTAGATTGGTGTTGGGTAGCCTCTCTGACAAGCTGTGTGCTCCTTACTGTAACTTTCTGAACAGAATAGGTTCTGCAGTTTTGCCACCCTATTGTTGGTACAACTTCACATTTACCTAAGCAAGATAAAACTTTTCAGAGAAAAAATAATTAGGACTAAATAAATATCTTTGGATGAGACAGTACTGAAATTTAAAAGGCCAGCCAGTATTCCTGCCTGTAATTCTCTGTCTGTTTCAAATTAATATTTGTTTTAACATTGCTATTAGACTTTAAGAAGTCAATTAGTTTTAAAATTGTAACCCTGTTCGTTGTGTCATCGAGCCCCATGATGCCAGAGTATTGCAGTATGAGCTATAACATTAAGTTACTAGACCAGTGTATGGTTCTTTAGAAAGGCCTTGGAGGGTGTTTGAAGAGGAAAGTGTTTGCTGAATAGCAATGTCCCCGAATCAAATACTTCAACAGGAACTGCAGCATAAAAGATCTCCTCTGTTAAGGGCCATCTAAAACAAATGTACTGTCTAGAAATTATTCAGCCTGCCTATATTGATGACATATTTTCTACAAATATTTTCACTTGCTATGGTTTGCATACCAACAGAAAATAGCATCAAGAGTTACTTAAATATTTTATACCATTTGTGAAAACTCAATGAGTGTCTCTTTAGTATTGTCCTTAAATTTTATTTCCAGTTTTTGTATGTTACCCTTTGTTATGTCTGCCCTAAACCACACTTTTTGAGGTGATATTATCTCTGTTTTAGGCATGTATATTAAAAAAAGAAAATATTAAGCCATATATTCAAGATAATATAATTAATTGGAAGCAAAGTCATGTGGGAAAAACAAAACAAAACAAAACAAATCCTTCAAACAAGAAAAATTAATTCTCTGTCCAGAATGCTCTTCATTCTGATACATTGAATGCAATCTCCACCATTTTGCCACTTCGGGCTGAATCCATCACATTAAATTGGTGAGAAGGCCAATTGCATAAGCAGAAAATGTCACAGAAATTTTCAGTATGTGCTGCAAGGGTCCATTGAAGTCAGGTATTTCTCTCAATTTTTTGAGAAAAATTAACAGCCTGGCTTACACAGAAATCAAGCACTTTAAGTCACAGAATTTTTTTGTGAAAGTACAAGTCTATGTCTCAAGTATGAATAATGGCCATTTTGCCACACACTGCTCTCTTCCAAGCAATTCACTTTCTATCTAGTGCTTGTATGCCACTGTGAGGAGAGGAAAAGCAATTTTTTTAACAACTATTCTGTCAGCTTCTTTCATGGTATCTCTAAAGTTACTTTTACTCCTTTCTGTAGAAGGACTTACACAGGGTAATTTATGGAGAACTTTTTGTCAACAACAATTAATAGTGGGGGTTCTCCTGCCTTCGGAAATATACATTTAATTGCTAAAATGTATAGTATAATCCTTTATAATAATATAATCACTCTGGCTCTGAAATTTAAGAAATTTTGGGGGGTAAGGAAAGATGTGTAGGGTATGTGTGAGGAGGATTAATGAAATAGCACATTAGATTTATTTGTATAAAAAAACATTGCAAAAGTACTAGAAGCTCTGTTCTGACTTAATATCATGTATTACGTTGTATTCGGGTGATTTCATGTGACACTGCACAATATAATTAATCATGTGGTAAGTAAGTAAGTGAAGCAGTCGTCAAAGGAAACAATGTCCCTTTAAAGATATATAAATGCCAAAGGATGGCTGACCTATAACAGATTTTAATGTCTTGTTTTTCTTCCTTTTTTGTGGCTAATGACGGGCACTTGTTATTCACGAATGAGCAATTTTCCGTGCTGTTTTTAAAAAGAAGCAGATAGTTAATAATAGGTCTTGGGATCAGGATGCATCTCTAGAGACAGCGAAGTTTCAAAAGAGTTGACACACAACTATTATTAAGGAGAATAAAAGGAAAATGAAAGCCTTTTGCATGATCACTCTGTTTATATGTTATAAGAATAGAACATAGATTCAATATTGATAAACTCTAACATGAATGGCAGCAAAACCAGTATAGTGAAAAGAATTGCAGGAGCCCAATGTATCTCAGTATATTTTCTAGATGTGAAAATTACTGGACCATTATCCATCAAAAGATAATCAGTTTCAGTGGTAGGACAAAAGAATGTGTTTGGTTCTATTTACATTATTTAGTGAGCTCATGAGCCAGCATTACCTAGGAAGGTGATGGGATACATCCATCATTCTCTGCTAGACTGTATGTAACAATCTAGTGCTAGAGCCATCTTTATCATGTACTAAGTGCAACTCACAGGCAGCAGCATTATCCAGCATTATAAGCAGGACATCTGTCTTCACCTGGAATGGGGTAGTTTTCAAACAGTAAAGAAGGGTGTAACTATTCTCTGTTTTCACATTAGAGCAACTGCATGTATTTGCTCTTGCATAAGAATAATTAAAAACTGCATTTGCTTTATTATTCCTTGTATTTAATATTATATTTAACTTTGTAGTTTCACTGTTCCTGTTTTGCCTATTGTAAGTCTTTTTTATGTTAGGTAATATAATTAATTGGGAGGACTGAATCTAATGAATCAGGCAACTGATTTTACAGACCTTTAAACTGTCAAAGCATGGTTTTCACAGCACCACAGTTCTATCTAATATTTAAGATGTTTCAAATTGCCTTGTAAGCGCTTTGTTACTAATCCTGTACTTTAACTCACATCCCTGTGAATCATGTGTCTTAACAGAAGGGTATGTAGTGAGGACAGCAAATAATATTGAGCTAAGGGAGGAATTTCAGGAGTGATTTTGCTACTTTTTAATTTTTTTTTTTTATAGCCACTTTTGCTAAATGAGCAAAGCGGGAATTTCATGGCACCCTACTAAAGAGCATAAAGAGGCATATTTAGTCTGTTATATATGTGGTTTAATTACTACAAACTCACTGGACCTGACTTTGTCAACCAAACTGCATAAGCTTCTTTGCAAATGTTTTTCTGAAACAGGCTGGTTGACTTACTTCAGTCAAGTTATCCTGGACTCCTGCTGGTGTTGGTGATAGCTCTGAATGGCAAAGAAATCTCAAAGGGCAGGCACACAGAGGATGTTTTGTGTTGACCCCTGCTGGGCACAAGCACCACACAACCAATCATTCACTCCTCCCACTAGAGGGATGGGGAGCAGAAAGCACCCTGTAAAATTGTGAGTTAAGGATAGTTCAATAAGGGAAAAAAAGAAAAAAAAAAGACGAAAAAGAAAGAAAACAAAACAAAATAAGTGATGCAGAGACAATATATCACCACCTCCCACAAGCAGATTGCAGACTAGCCAATCTCCAAGCAATGTTTACCTAACCAAAAGTTTATCCCTCTGGTTAATTGTTGAGCATGATGTTATAGGATATAGAATATCCCTTTGGTAAGTTTGACTCAGTTGTCCAGGCTGTGTCTCCTCTCAAATTACATATCCTCAATGTACATGCTTCCAGGACAGTGGGAAAAAGAAAATCTTGGTACTGTATAAGTGTTGCTCAACAATAGTCAAGACACTCATGTGTTATCAGCACTGTTTTACTCTCAAATCCAAAACACATCACTATACAGGGTGTTATGAAGGAAATTAACTCCATCCCAGCTAGAGCCAATACTGCCAAGAACACATAATTTTATTTGCAATTGCAAATCTCCGTGCTTAGTGGAATGCTAATTAAGTTGGTGATCTACAGAGAAATCAAAAAAGACTCAGCCTCTCTACAGCAGCTAAATAGAGATGATTATTTTTTACTCTGTGAATTATGTTTTACTCATGCTCATTTTACAGTTTTTCTTGGGCCTTCTTGCTTTTCCTTCTACCCTATCACTTATCCAGGATTTCCTTTCTAGCCTTTGCATAATTGTCTTCTATTTTTTAATCTGGACCAAACCTTATTGCTTATTCCTAACCTCTCCAATGAACCTAAGCTGTTGAAATGACCCTAATGAGACGCTTTTTCTCTTACCAGTCTTCTAAGATTCAGTTACCTCAGTTTGTGTCAGCATGCATGTATTTCTTTCAGTCAGTGTTTCAGACTACTTATTTGAACCACTATATTAGAAATTCTCATATACTTCTGGAGAAACTATGAGAAAAGAGGTATATATATTGCATATATTGTAATATTATTCATAGTTAATAATTCCTGATTGAGATATCTTTATTATAAATATATATTTTTAGGTTAGTCTGTAAATAATATTTATGTGAGATTTATTCTTACTCCAGAGTTTTCATCAAAGTTTTTACTTCCATTTTTTAAAATGCTACTAACTTACCTGTAAATATTTTATGAATACTAACTTTTATGAATTTGTAAAATAGATTTTTACCCTTTTAAATATGCATAGAATTTGTGAATCTTTTCAAAATTATTCAAAATCACTTTTGGATTAATTCATATTTTGTGATTTTAGGTTCTAAGATTTTATGAACTTCTACAGATAGAAATTAAAGCTGTTTTTCATTAAAAAGCTAGTATTCCAGCTGATCAATAAGATAAAGATTTATTATTTATTCTGATGCATATATTTGACCTTCAGTGAAGAGCTGTTCAAAAACAAACTATAACCAAGCCTGGAATGCAGACCATTTTAATTTGAGTTCCTTTTTAATCCATGTTAAGAGGACAATAAAAAGATTCCATTAGCTTAGAATGGGTTCCTAAATATGGTAATTTCTCAATATGACCAGAAGTTAACTTCTAGATAATAGATTCCAGTGTGAGGAGTTCAGATTTCAAACAGATTAAACTATTCTGTTCACCGTGTATACACTCTGAAAAGGCATTGAACAGGCTGAAGGCATCCTCATGCTGTCCTGAGCATCTATAGGCAGAAACAATGATTTTAAGTGCTGGTGTGACAAAGCAGTAGCAGGATTAAATTCTAAACCATAAAGATTTTATGGTATCTACAAACCTCCTTTCCCTCTAACTCTCTTTAATTGGGCAGTAATAATTTTGAATCCAATCTGCCTTGGATGACTGACCTACACAGCCCATTGTGTCAGAATGGGTATTTTTGCTCCAGTGAAGTAGCCTATACTTTTTTTTTTTAGATGAACATGAAAAGTTAGTGATGACTAAGCAAGAATTCTTCAGGACTAAAGTTGTGATGGATGTTTGAGTTCTGCTTCTGCACTCTTTCAGTCCAGAGCTGAGGTAGGATTTTTGCTTATAAGAAAGATGGGGACAAATTTTTAGCAGCACCCATTGTGATAGGACAAAGGATAATGGTTTTAAGCTAAAAGAGTGGCGATTTAGGTTAGGTATAATGAAGAAATTCTTTCAGGGGATATGCAGGGATAGTACTGGCACAGGTTGCCCAGAGATGTGGTGGTTGCCCAGAGATGTGGTAGTTGCCCTATCCCCACAAACATTCACAGTCATGTTAGATGGGGCTCTGAGCAACATGATCTAGGTGAAAATTTCCCTGCTCATTGCAGGGGGCTTGGACTAGATGACTTTTCAAGGTCCGTTCCAGCCCATACCAATCCATGACTCTCTGATTCTATGATTGTATATTCCCCTTGTTGGGTGAGAGGCAAAAATTTTGGCACCATGCAGTTCCCTGCCAAGTGTGCTGGCTGCCATGAACCAGGGAAAAAAAAAAAAGAAAAAAAAAAAAAAAAAAAA
>VYXF01006678.1:308481-319392 GCA_013397295.1 Polioptila caerulea | reverse complement strand
AAAAAAAAAAAAAAAAAAAAGAAAAAAAAAAAAGGAAAGAGAGTAATAATAAAAAAAAAGAAAATCTATTTATTTATTTTAGGAGGCAAGGCTTCCAGACATATCACAGTTCCTCAGAAATTTCATACATCAGTGAAAAATAAGTTATTATGCTTTTCTGCTCAAGAAAATAATTTGGAGCATAATTCAGAGTTGTGTAAGACAATTACTGAGATCGATTGCATACTATAGATGTCTTGCTATAGTTTGCCCTAGTCTTTCCTACTGTGCTGATTCCAAGTAAATATGCTTAGCTGAAAGATACATGCAATACAGAAAGATTCATCTCATTATTAACAGCTTCATTCCTGATTTAATTTAACCACGATAATGATATATGTCTCAAACCTGCACACTGAAATTGTCTGTCATGAAAGAGAGAGTGGGCTGAAAGAGAAGTCATAGTTGTGTCAGTGAGAAGATAAAAAACATAATGGCTTGTTGGTGGATTTTATTTAATCAATGTGAGGAGAAGGAGTAGAGAGTTATACAAGCCCTGGTGAGTGCTGACAAGAAAAGGGAAGAAGAGTGAATGGATCATCCAGCCAGTAAGCATAAAGAAGATTAATGTGAAGAAGAGTTTTCAGAAAGAAAATTTCATAGAATCATAGGATGATTTGGGTTGGAAGGCATCTTAAAAATCATCTCATTCCAATCCCCCTGCTATGGTCAGGGACACCTTCCACTACACCAGGTTGTTCAGATCTCTGTCCAGCCTTGTCCTGAACGCTTCCAGGGCTGGGGCGTCCACTACTTCTCTGTGTATTCCAACGTCTCACCATCATCAGAGTAAAGAATTTCTTCCTAATATATGATCTAAACCTACTCTCTTTTAGTTGAAGTCCTTACCCTTTATCTTATCACTGCATGACCTTGTAAAAAGTCCCCCTCCAGCAGTCCTGTAGACTCCCTTCAGATACTGGAAGGCTACTATAAGGTCTCCCCAGAGCCTTCTCCTCTCCAGGCTGAACAAACCCAACTCTCTCAGCCTGTCTTCACAGGAGAGGAGCTCCAGCCCTCTGATCAACTTGATGTCCCTCCTCTGGACCCACTCCAACCAGTCCATGTCCTTTTTGCGCTGGGGTCCCCAGGGCTGGATACAGGTGGAGAGTGGAGTAGGGGAGTAGAATCATCTCCTTCATCCTGCCTAGACACATTCTTTTTGATACAGCCCAGGACACAGTTGATTTTTTGGGCTGTAAGCGTTCATTGCCACCTGATGTAGAATTTCTTGTCAACCACTTCTTGTCTCTACTCATGTGTAGGACCTTGCACTTGGCTTGATTGAACTCCATGAGGTTTACACAGATCCGTATCTCAAGCCTGTCAAGGTCCCTCTGGATGGTATCCCTTCCCTCCAGCGTGTCAGCTGCACTTAACAGCTTGGTGTCACTGGCAAATTGCTGAGGATGCAATCAATCCTACCATCGCTGCCACTGACAAAGATTTCAAACAGTGCCACTCCCAGTGCCACTACTGACACCTGAATGATACCACTTGCCTCAAACAAGGAGGGGCCTTCCCCTGACCTGCATTTGGACTGCAGGCAGAGAAAGAGTGTCAGGAGGCCCTGATATTTCTTTGGTGCATTTAATGTGACACCTTTACCCCTTTTTCCACATTTAGATTTCTGACATAAGATGGGAACAAAAAAGGTCACTAAAATGGAATTTGGCCCAGGTGAGACCTCAACAGGAAAGTTTGAGGAGCAAGAGATGACTGGTGTCTTCAGAGAAACAGAAACTGAGTGTATACTAGAAAAGCAGCAGAGTGGATTTGGTGATGGGAGGGTCAAATATTTTAATATTTTAAAATTATTTCAAACTTACATTTCAGTGACTATTTCAGTATTTGATGGTGTAAAATATTGTTAATAATGGCTAATTCCTGTCCACTTATCAGTAATTTGTTGGGCTCTCCTTTTCTTCCAGAATAGAAAATAAATTAAAACAGTGCTGAATGTTTTCACATACTCAGTATGCTGGAATTTTGGAAATTAACCAGAAAAAAACAAGAAAAAAGATCAATTTTAAGAGCAGGCTAATAAGGCAGAAGACTGTTGCAAACATATGCAAGAGTGGTTCAGAATCTTGAATTTCCCTACAAAATAGCAATTCCAGCAACACAAAATAAATATTTCAGCCAAAGCAAAACCAGAAAATATTGAGATCAAACAATGGATTCTAAGCAATAGATTCCTCTTATCAGAGAACTTGTAGTTTGTCTGCTGTGTTCAGACTCCACTGACATGAATTTCAGCTGCCATATACATCAACAGATTGCTCAGGAAATGATTTAGATCAGAAATGATCATGGACCTCTGAACAGATTTAGATAATGTCTGCCTTCAATAAAACAATGATATTTCAAGAAGAAATATCAAACTCATGTAGACAGATGTGAATTTGTTTGCATATAGACATCACTATTATACAGTATCATGTACAGCACATGGCTAAAACACTTTAAATAAATAATATAAATAAATGTTCCACACATATGTAATTAATACATAAATGATATTATGCATAGCATTAATAGCTAAAACAGTGAGTTTATTTCTTTAGCTGTTTATGATTTTGTAGTAATATTTACTTATTTTTCAAGATAATTACTTGCAGGATTTAAAAACCATGTGTAATGAGGAATTTTTTAGAATTGTGTAAATGAGACTTCAAAGTAGTTATCAGCATATTTTTTGTCAGCAAACATTTTAATTTTCCTTCAAAGCATTTGGGTTGCTAGATATTTAAAAAGGAGAATAATGTTACATACACAGAAACTGAACAGTCCTCCTCTACTTTTGCACACATTGACTGAACATTATAATTTTTGTGTCTAATGTTGCATTACTGATATTTGAGATGAAGGATATTATTATGCAGTAAAAAAAAGAAGAAAATGGGAAATTGTTTTAATTCAGACTGCTTCTAAATTATGCAATTTCATCTGCATCATAGGACACCTGCTTACTACTTTCATATGCCAATTATTTAATGTTATTTTATGTTAGTTTACAGTAAGTTAACAATCTCTCAATGGATTATAAATTGCATGTATTATTTAACAAAGTCCAGTGTGAAATGTTCACAAAAATGTATATGTGGAAGATGTTATCATGCTCAGTAAAATTGGATTTGAATGCTTGTGTTGATTCATGCAAATGGTATGATAGGAATTGTGTCCTTTAAAAAACAAATAGACAACATATTTTCTAGAGATTACTCTTCCCACTGGAATGTCTTTGCTAATCTAAAGTCTATTTGCAATGACATATTTGCATCCATATGAGAACTGTGACTAGCAAAGACTGTTTTAATTTATTGTTATTTACAAAAAAAAAAGCCTCAATTGTTATTACAAAAATGATTAATTGGTTTGGAAATAAAAAAAAAATCTGTTTTATAAATTAAATTGATCAGTACAGAACTTTAATTAGTTGTAGTGTAGATTGCTTCAAGATGGCAGAGTGATAGAAAGCTTTGCTCTGACTAAAGTATGATGTTTAGACAGAGTATTTCGAAGATTCTCTTATCTTAATGCAACATTGCACATTCTCTTTGAATACATTACTTATATTAAAACCATTAAATTATTCTTGATTGTACTCTTTTTTTGTCATTATTGAAACACTTGAGATTTTTTTTCACTATATATAATTTACTTTTATTTGAACCAAACTTGACCTGATAAATAGGTTGTGAAAAAAATCGATGATGCTATTCAAATAAAGTACTACTATTTAGCTGATTTCTTCTGACTCATTTATGGAGCAATAAGCTTTTTACTCAACAAGATTTAGCCATGCTGAGGATGAAAGGCATGATTATAATTTGAATGTATCATTAAAATAATAAATAAATCAGATGCATGAATTTTGACAGCAGTGGAAAGTAGAAGAATCCATCTTGGGGTTTTGTGACTGCATAGGGAAAACAATAACTAAGTGCTGATTAGAAAATAAAGAGCTGCACTTCTGTACTGGGATCTCAATTGTGAGGTGCAGGGAAGCAAAGGATGAGTCATTCTTCCCCAAAATGCTCATGCTCAGTTCTAATAGCAGTAATCATCTTTCCCTACATTAATACTTCCGTGCTCTGAGACGATCCAGAACTCAAACTGCCTTTTTCCCTACTCTAAACTCTAGGTGATAGCACTGAGCTCTCATCAGTGAGATCAAACTAGACCAGGGCTCCAGATGTAACGTCTTTTATATAACTTTGATCATTAAGGTAATGTATTTTTGACAACACAATGCAATGAGTATTTATCTTTACCAGAGATGTCTTGTTTCTCCTTTAAACTCCTGCCAACAAATTTTAAAAGACTAAATTTTATTATGCCCCTGAATATTTACTTCTATTCAAAGACACTTTAGGAGTTGAAAATGCATAAGCTATCAATTAAATTATCTCCCTCAATTTTTCTGAAAAAAACCCCAAAACCCCAAATTAAACCAACAAAACTTCTGCTACTATAACTAAGAATCAATATGCATCTTCCTCATCTTGCACTTCACACATGGTGTATTCCAGCGAGATCAATGGCTTCAGGAGGAGTTAATGTAAGTTACCCGCTTATGGGGATTTGCAGAAAAGTCCCCAATGTGTTAAAAGTCTTTTTCCTTGCCCAAGGAGAAAAAAGACGTGGAATCTTCGGTCTTCAGAATTTTTTTATTATTATTGTTTATTTTACCTTATCTAGAACACTATTCTCTTTGTCCCTGCCGAGGTCTTTTCAGCACGACAGTCCGAGGCGATCCCCGCCCGAGAGGCGGTGGTTTATCTTTTATGCTAAAATCTACGTATACCTTATTTACAATTATTTTCCAATACCTATGACCTATGTTAGACAATGTGCATTCTACCTAAACCAATCACAAGTGCCACCATCACAGCAGAATCATGGAGGAGATGAAGAAGGAAGAAGCCTAAAAGCCATGTGGTTCCTCCATCTTGGCTTCACCCACCCCCATGTACTAAAACCCAAAATCTACTTTTCCACCCTGTGACAATCTTATTATTATTCTATTTAAATTTGTGAGACTTGTATTTTTTCTTTTAAAGCTGGTAATCTCTCCCATGGACTAAAATCCAAACCACAGGTGTCTTGGGCTTGATGCCAGGGCTTCTGAGCCCTCTGGGCCCCCTGCCCAGATCCCTGAGCCCCCAGGGCAGTCAAAGACAAGCTCTGGGTTCCCACACCCCCTCATTTCACTCTAGAGTGTCATTGAACATAAATAGTGATGTGTTTAAAAGTTTTGTATGTTCACCTAATTTATTTTGTACATAAATTGTGTGCTACATCTAGGACTAAGGTGGAACAAGATTTCTTACTATGACTACTACTCCTTAGTAATTTTCTCTATTTTATTTTTATTATGGCAAGACTGAGATATTTGTGACCATTTTGGGGTGGCAACTATTTAATTGAGACTACATTATGCTACAACACTGTATGTCATTATTTTAGTTGGACCTTTAAATTGAAAAATATTGTGTCCTCACGGGTGAATATCCCTGTGTATGTGAGTATTAATTTAAAACAATCCATGAAGCAGAACATAAATTTCCCTTTCCCTACATTAGAAATCATACTAGATTAATGTTGAAGGTCTGCATAGTGTTTGGGTAGCATGTGCAGGGGAAAGATGCATGTTGAGGGTTTACCAGTCCTGACATCATTTACTTTAGGAGACTCTCCTTTGAGTTCAGTTAATTTATAAATGGGTTATTGTAGTCCTAAACACAGAACTAAATCTCTGTATTGAGTATTTTAAGACATTTCTTGACTTGTGTATTAAGGACCTATGAAAATATATGTCTTTGCAACCACTGTGCACAGTATCTATTTTGTAGCAGTATTTTTTAAAATGTCTGGTAATACCACATACAAGATGTTTCACAACAACAACAGGCACTAGGCATTTGGAAGTTTTTATGTTAATTTTCATCTCAAAAATGTTTGAATCAATTACATGGTCTCACAGGTAAAATCCAGTTGTTAATAGAAGGAAAAGTCTCATATCTCTGTGGGGGTAAACACACAGTTAGTAGGAAATATACCTGTAGGTGAACATTTTCTAGATTTAAAAAATTATAATTATCCCCTTAATTCAGACTCAACATTAATACTTAATAGGGCATCACTTACACCCTCATGCACAAAGCTTCAAAATATAAATTTTAAGTAAGTCCAGTAAATAAATCAATTATAACAGATCATAGTTGCTTATTCTGGTAGCAATAAAAAGATTTTTTAAAACTAGTTGTGCAACAAGACTGTCTCATGAAGTCCTACTTTGATCAGAAAACTAATTGTTTAATTTTTTTTCTCCTTCTTACAGATATACTGACCTATGTTTGCATAACCTTCTTTACATTTACCACTTTCTTTTTATGTTTAGATTCATTTATTTAGTAACTTCAGAATTCTCTTGTTGTATCCTGCTTTATTTATTTCCATGTGGTTTCATAGTTATGTCAAGTTTTCACTATACAAATTGTTTGCCCCAAAGTACCTGAGGAACTCTGATTACCAGACCTTTTCCCTGTTGAGAGAAAACTGGAAAGATTGAAGGTTTACTTTCCTTTTGCTTTCTTTCTACTGCAAATAAATATGTCTGAATCACCAAAATACCCTCAAGTTTTTTGGAAGATTTTTTGGAAGTGGCTTTTATACACTTCTCTATGACAATGTCTGCTAAATTAGAGAACACACTTTAATTTCTCCAGGGTTTTTCCTTTGTATTTTGGGGGTTTTTGGCTGCCACGGTCATTCTTATAGCTGTCTGTGCCACACTATGCAATCTGTCTCTCTTCTGGATCAAATATTATCCTAATATTCATAGTTCTAAAAGAATCCCTGAAACATACATTGTTCCTGGTGGGAATGGGACATAATGGAAGAAAGGCTTAGTTATCTTCTTCCCAAATTGTTCCTGGGATTGTGAATCTCAAGCACGGAAAGTGTTTAAAGCCCTGAGACATGCAAGTTCTTTAGAAAATTTGTTTCTTGACCTTTTCCTGAATAATGTATTACTTATAAATAATCATATATGTATTTTCTTGGGAGACACTAAACCAGAGGAATTCTTGTTCACTTTACCAGACCATAGTCTGTAGGAGACAGCAAATGCATGTCAAGTACATAGAGAGTGATAGAAATAGAGTAACATTAATGGAACTGAAATGATGACTGTATGTTTTGGGTATGCAGACACCAGGAATTTGGACCTGCACTTCTAGCAACGTGCAAACAACAAACATAAAGATAACGTAGTGTACAAAGCATCTGTCAGTCAGAGGTCTTTGCAATAGACATGAGGTGAGTGTGTTTGCCTGCATGGGATAAGGTTAAAAACCTTTAACTTATCCCTTTGTACAAACTCTTAATATTAGTAGTACTTCAACAAAAAGATGCTAAGTTCCAGGGTAAGGTGAAGAGACTAGCATTGCTCCTTCAGAATGAAGACAGTAAAGCTTTTACTTTATTCTGCAGTGAAACTTTTTAATTGCAGCACCAGAGAACACATTTTATATATCATTAACGTTCTTTATCTCCGATGTTTAATTCAGAGAGATTTATGTAATTGTGTGATGCGTTGAATTGTCTGGCTTCTCCCAGATCAAGTCATAGATGGGCATTATGACAGTCCAGCAAAGCTGGGCTCTTTCCTGTCATTTTAGGAAGCAAAGTGAAAAGATCTGCTGACTTTCCAGTGAATTCACTTCTCTGTTAATTGTCCCCTGAGGAGCAGAGTGTCAGCAACAAATCCTACCAAATCTTGCATAATGATTAAAAATGGAGAAACCAAGGCAGCTAAAGTAAAGGTCACTGTATAATCTCCATTTATTGAAACAAATAGAGTTAATCAGAGTACTCCATCTCTTGTAGATATCTTTGAGTGAGGGGCTTTTTTTTCTCAAGAACTGAAACTTGTAAATTTTTTTTAGCATTGGGCTGAATGTTATGCTTATAAGCTTTCTGCATAGATAATAATGAGATGTCAAAGCCCTTTCTCTTACATGGAAGTTAACTTTTTAGTAAGGCTTAATTATACTTTTATTTATCAATGACTATGGAAACAGCCATTTAGAGGAACTAGGCAAACACGGTGAGTGAAGTTATTGTGGAGGTATACAGTGATTGCATAGCGCAGTCTCTTGTACCATCATAAATTTGACTGGATGAAAAAAACAATGTTATTCACACTAGAATAAATGTAGAATAAATACAGAATAAATACTGTATTTATATATATATGTACATATATGGAAAATGTTGTCTGAAGAAGTTTAGTTACATGGTGTTATTCAGATATGCAGAAACTGATGCATATCTTACTTTCTGTGTATCTGTGATTCTGTGCTGCTGTTTCCGCTTAAGCTAACTAAAATGAGAATTCTTATTTATCAGGATTTTTTTGTTTTAGTTGAAATTTGAATTAAACCAAATCCAGGAGTTTTCAGCATCTCACTGAGCTGAAATTTTCAGGAAATTCTTATTTCTTGTGAAAAATTATTTGTTTGAAAATGAGAAATAAAATATCTTCTCTGGGGGATGACAGTTCAACAGGAAAGCTTTTTTGGGGTTTCATTTGTTTGCTAATCCTTTACAGTCTGGACCCAGTGGACTTTAATTTACTGGTTTCATGCATACACAGTTGAGCTGGACATTTTAAGCAATTGAATAAGGAAACATGAATCTTCTGAAAACTGAAGATGCTAAACACAGGTGCTACAGAACAGAAAGTTTAGTGGGGAGACTGAAACATAAATTTTACCAGCACTATACTTAAACAGCTTTCTAGACTGCTCTAGTCTGCTTCATTCTGAATGCAGGTTCTGAGGTGATAGGTAACCTTGAAGAGATGATGACTCAGTTTTAGAGTTACCCCATCACTGAACTCAGGATAGACACTGCAACTCAGAACTGGCTGGCATCAGCTTGTTTTAGCCCTTAATTGGGAAAGGCTAAACTGCCTGCTTCTTTTAAATGCAAATGTTTCCTCTTTGTGACTCATATCTCCTACTGCAGGTTTAGTCCTCTCTTTTCATCTGTTTTAAATGGTTGGTCTTGAAAGTTTCGTAGGGAAAAAATATTGCTCCCATCTGGAATCATGATAAATGCTGTCTGTAGGTGTGCTTAGTCTGGTGCCCAATGTGTTTCTTCAGAACAAATTCAGAACAGCTAGAAAAAAAACAAATTTCAAAACAGTAAATTCCTTTTATGCTAAATTTCAGTGAGTACTTTTCTCAGACCCACTAGGACCAGCCTGGGGCTCCTTTCTCAATGAATGTCATCTTGGGGCTACCTGGTGTCTTTTTTAAACAAAATAACTACCATAAAAAAATATCTCTGGATATGACATTGGAGTCTGTCTCTGTTTCATAACAGTCGATAAATACCATCAGTGAAATTTATGTGGATTATCAGTGCTATTATACAGATCCAGGAGCGCGCAGGTAGCCCTGCTGTGACAGATACTTCTGAACCACAGAACTCTCTTTGAGCCTGCATCTGTACTTTTGAATAAAGCAGAAATAAGATCTGTTATTTGGCCCTGAGCCACATGATGTAATCTGGACCTTTCAAAACACGAGATACTTGTTTCTGGATCTTCCTTAAGGTATTTGGAACAAATTAGTCAATAATAGCACCTACAAGCTCCCTTTCTCTAGTGGACATGTACACTCACAGAGACACATCTTCATCATGGAGTTTCAGTCCCCTGTGTGCTGGGAGCAGCCTGTAGTCTGTGCCATTCCAGTGGTCACATGCTGGTTTGGTGCACGATCATGCCAGGGAGAATGCTGGTGAAGGAGTGAGACAGGCAGGTGGCAGAGCTGTGATGGGACTTGCCTGGTTTATTAAGCAGTGTAGGCACAGACTCATTGGTCACTCTGCAAAGGCGGAAGATATTGCAGTCCAGACTTCAGCCAGAGCTCATGTTCATTGGGATTTTGGTGTTCTCTTCTGTGAGGAGCTAAACAACACTTTGGTCACCAGCCCCTGGGGCTGCTGCTGTGATTTAAAGAGCTGGAAGAATAAGGATAGTGTGGCTGAGCACTGTCTCCATATTAGACTTGTCAGGCAAAGGGCTCTGTGTATTCAGAGGTGACTAGGTGGCTGCCCTGAAGGTGACCAGTCAAGGTGTTTCTCTGAGAGGCAGGAACTCGGTGCTCTCAGGATCTGCTCAGCCTGTACCAAGTCCTGGCCAGCAGTTCATTGATCTCAAAGTATATTAAATTAAACATTTCAGGCTCTCTGAATCAGCAAATTCAGCTTTAATTGTATTTTGTTTAATTAAATCCTGTAAACAAATTAAATTGTTCTGCAATATATTACCATTTGCAGTACATTTTAGATATTAATTGCTGTAGCTACAGTACTGAGACAACTGCAATAGTTCACAAACCTCTGCTAGTTTAATAGAGGTCTTTATTTTTAGGGGAATTTTCTAGTCTTGTTTGTGGGGGTTTTTTTGGCTTTATTTTATTTGATTTTGATTGTGGTTCAGGTTTTTCATAACTTTTTATTTCCTTCTTTTTGGAGGAGGGCCATGTACGCTTTTCATTAACAAAGAGCTCCTGTTTATACATTTCCATGTCATCCAGGCATTGGACAAGCAACAGAACAGCAGTGGCTGCTTTTTCAAACCTGTCAGTGTGTATTTTTACACTTATTATTAATCCAGTTGAAATGAACTATTTCACTGGGGCAACACATATAAATGACTGTCTGTGGGACAATTACTATTAAACAGTTTCACCACCTTTTTGGAAAGTGGTAGAGTGTTTCCTCTCAGAGACAATTTTGGGCAATTTGGAGGTTTGGGGTTTTGTTTGGTGGTGGTTTTCCTTTTTTTTT
>VYXF01006678.1:265805-308472 GCA_013397295.1 Polioptila caerulea | reverse complement strand
GGGGTTTGTGTTTTTTTTTTTGTGGTGTTTCTTTTTTTTTTTTTTTTTTTTTTTTTTTTTTTTTTTTTTTTTTTTTTTTTTTTTTAATGTTCAATCATTCTAAGATATTTAGATGAAAGACAGAGATGGTCAAAGTATCCACGCCCACCACTTCCAAAGCAGCCTTTTGTGACTTTCTTGGCCTGTTAATGGCTGGCAGGGAGCCGGGGGCTGTGTAATGAGCTGTGTGAAGGGCAGGTAGCCCCTGGAATTATAGAAGGGAATTGTGACAGAATAAAGGCAAAGATGAAACTCCTGTGACCTCATCTTAGGAAGAAAAAGGCTGTGACACTTTCTCATTGTAGTCTATATTGAATAGATTGGATCTTGACCTTAATTTTAGTTTTCTTCAGTTTGAAAAAAAAAAAAAAAAAAGGTATTTGGCTATGTTTAAATAGGAGAACAATGTTGTTTCCAGGGATTCAATAAATGGGAATGCTCTTCACCAGCCAAAAAAAGGTTTTACTGGGGTTGGCTCTGCAGTAATCCCTTTGTTGCTTGAAGTTACAATTATTCTCTTTCAAAAGGATGTAAAACTTTCATATTCAGAGTTTCAACATAGCAAAAATGACTGGTAAAGTAGATAATACTAAGTAAAGGTGCACCACAGGACAAATATAAAGTGCAAGAAGGATCAAAAATTAATGGTCTAAGGAGGTCTGTAGATATTCTAGGAAAAAAGTCCTCAATCCCACTCCCTTCCCTTCTGTAAAACAGATTTTTTTTCATGGTTGTGATCATCTGTGATATCAAGTGATCTTCTAATGTGTGTTCTGTGATAAAAAGTGATCTTAATGTGTTTAGGTGTTGAAAGACTTTCGTAATATTGTCATGGAGAATGTTTGGGTTCTTTTTTTTTCCTTCTTGCCACTGCCTTTTTCCAATAACAAATATGTAAATACTTAATTTATTACCAATGAAATCAGAGTAGGATAATGAGAAATAAAGCCAAATCTTAAAAAACTCTGCTTCCTCTCTCAGATCCCTTCTCCCCAGGCTGAACTACACTCTCAATTTTCTCTACCTCCTCCCTGCCCAGTGCTGCAGAGGGATCAGGAATGGGGGCTCCTGCCAGTTCACCACGTTGCCTCTGCTGCTTTTCCTCCTCAGAAGCAGGACTCCTCACACTCTTCCTCTGCTCCAGAGAGATGGTCTCTCCTACAGCAGACAGACCTCCTCCAACTTCTCCAATGCAATCTTTTCCATGGGCTGCAGTTCTTCGTGAACTGCTCCAGTGTGGGTCCCTCGTGGGGTCCCAAGTCCTGACAGAAAACCCGCTCCCACGTGTGGGCTTCTCCCTCTGTGGGGCCACAGGCCCTGTCAGGATCCTGTTCCAGAGTGGGTTTGCCACGAAGGCAGAGCCTTGTTCTGGGCATTCACCTGCTCCAGCACGGGGTCCTTCACAGGCTGCAGGTGGATCCCTGCTCCTCTGTGTGCCTCTGTCACGGCTGCCTCAGCGCGGTCAGCACAACTACAGGCTGCAGGGGAATCTCTGCTCCAGTACCTGGAGCTCCTCCACCCCCTCTCTTCACTGACCTTGGTGTCTGCAGGGCTGGTTTTGTTATATTTTCTTCACTCCTTTCTATGGGTGCAGTTGCTGTTGCACAGGGACTTTTTTCCCCTTCTTAAATCTATTATCCCAGACGTGCTACCACAATCACTGATGTGCTTGGACTTGGTCAGTGGCAGATCTGTCTTGGAGCTGACACTGGCTCTGTTCAACATGAAAGAAGCTCCTGTCAGCTTCTCAGAGAAGTCCTCCCCCTACCAAGAGCCTTGACATGCAAACTCTGTAGAGTGAGACTGAATGCTTCACAAATAAATGCTTCACGTCTTGCATTGCATACATAACTTTTATACGTTAATTATTTCTTGACATGGTCTTTGAGTCCTAGCAGTATTGACTTCCAGTTATGGACTAGAGGATCAGCTCACTTTAAGGTCAATTATTATTTAAATAGTTAATAGTTAATATTTGATACTTTAAAAGAATAGGGATCTCTCCAAGTCTGAGAGAACATAGGAGTTTTGGGACCACCTTTTCTCTTCAAATTAGTCTCCCTGTTGATTCAAGCCTGTGATGGAAGAAAAGGGGAGACCTGAATCAAGTTTTCTGTGACTTTAGCAAACATTTTGAGCAAGCCTTGTGTTTCTTTCTTTTTTTGTTCCATTTTAAAAAGAAGCTTTCACTGAAATTCAGAGGAGAAAAGGAAGAGGCATTTTATTCACCCAAGAACTTCTATAGGATTCCTGTATGAATTCACTTCCCCTATTACCTACCTACAGCCCAACATTCATTTCTAAGACTACTCGTCATATCTGGCTCTGGGTTGTGCAAGGGCAATAGATTCTTCTTTCCTTCCAGTTGGAACTGAGTGATTTAATATAAAAGAGATTCTTTGAAATACTCTGAAAAAGAGCAGCCATCTGTGTTCAGAGAAAAAATGGAAGGTTTTTTATTCTAGGAAAAGGTTTTGTACTCTTTTGCACGCTCACAGAATTCTTTTGCTTTAGCTTCACCAAGTATACTCTAGGTGCAGATACAGCATAACATCTTCTACAATCTATGCAGTCAGGAAACTAAAATAGCAATAGTGAACACAACTGTCTTCATCCATGTTGTGAGGTAATTCGAGTATCTAATTGGGTATCGTAAATTTTAACATGAAATTGTGCATATGTATCATTACACACAGAGCCCTTCTTGGATTATTCTGAAATTCAGGGAGATGACAAACAAGCTGTGGAAACACCTACAATGTCTCATTAGTGGTTTATGAAAATCTGTGTCACACATTATTTACTATCCAAATAGCATGCTGTTAACATTAGTGAACTATCTCAAACCCTATAAAAGACAACCAAACAATTAAGTGGAGGAATAAGTTGAGTTTGAGAGCTGTAATCTTGGGTCCAACAACAAAGAGACTCTCAGAATTTTCAATTCCTCTGGGTCTTGTCTCATGGGTTGTGCCATGTGAGCTCACATAGTGGCTTGTATAAGCTCTCCTTCTGAACATCATGCAGAACAAAACTGAATATTTTAGGTGCATTTGTAGAATGTTGCTGCTACTCTGATCATTGGATGATTTATCCAAAATCTAGAAAAGACCACTCAGTAAGCTCAGTCACAGAATGTCAACCAAGATTCCCAAACATCTGGTGTGTGTCAAAATTCTCTGTGTGTACATAAAGAGGAACATCTTATCATTAAAAATTATAAGAATAAATTTTTAAAAATCCCATTCTAAGGAGAGCAGATACATTATGTTAAGGAGTCTGTATGAAATCCTGAACTGCTTGACAGCACTTTGTGCATAACAATTGTCTCTTAGGAGTGGACTCCCAGCAGTTCCAAAGCATACAGCTCTTCCCTTAACCTTCATGGAACCTCCCCTCCAGATGACTCAGGTTTAGAATTTTTTTATTCCTTGTCAGACAAATGTCTTCTTACTGGAAGCATGACCAGTTTTCCTCATTGGCATGGAAGCCTAAGTAGGTGGACATTTAAGTGCAAATGGACAAAATCGTTGCAAGTTTGGCGTGGATTTCTGCACTTTGAGAAAACAGCTGGCAGCAGTTTTAGAAAAGTGTATTTTATATTAATCCTGTAAACTTCCAGTTAGCTTTTGTAGCATTTCTTTCACTTAAGCATTCATATGTTTGCATTTAGAAAGAAATGGAAGCATTTCAACATTTAAAGAAATCATAGAAAAAAAGGTGTTGTTAATTTGTCCAGATGAAGATAATAAACTAAATGCTTTCCACTAACACATTCAGCAAATCACTTCTCAAAACCCATTTAGCTAATGTCTATTGAAAAAGCAGTGTAGTTCAGTCATATAATTGATTATAAAGGTAATTAGTTTATTTCCAGATACAGTGTGTCCAACTCTTGTTTTCCATTCATTTTTATATTTCAACGAGGATGCTAAATATTTATAAATACAAGCTGTCTCTGTTAAAGAACTATTGATAAACAATTTTCAAGTCATCTTTTTGTTCATTCTGTCACTTATCATACCCAAGACGTAAAATATTTTTAGATACAAGCTGTCTCTGTCAGAAATTACTTTCATCTGATGCTCTCACTGTTGCATTCATCAGGGAATCAGAGAAGTGGAGAATGTTCAGAAGAGGTTTAAATAATAAAGAGCTGTGTATTGAAGCAAAGAGACTTAGTTTTTCTACCTCAAGCCTTCGAACTCTTATCTGATCTGTACATTCCTTTTAAATTTCTTGATTTACATTTCCACTATAAAGATTTGAACCTATTATGCCACATTAACACACAAAGTCTCCACTTAGTAAATAAAGCTTCTTTCTGTCTTTAAGCTATTTGTTATTCCTGGAGAGAGATTCCTGCAAAAGAATGTTAGTGAGCAGTGCTACACCCTGCTCTGCTCCTGGAGCATGCAACCCTTTTAATTTATCCAGGACAGAGGTCAAATGGATTAATACAGATCCACTCATGATCCGGAGTTGGGGGCATTTTCCAGCCGCAGTGGGACTTGTAATGAGATCTTGTTCTTCCTTTCTTTCCGTGTAACTCTGACACTGGCCTACACTCTAACAGAACAAAAACTTAATTATGATTATGTGATTCTTTCTAATGATGAAAATGAAGATTAATCATGAAGGATGACACATTACAACTTTGATACGATTACCAACGTAGTTCTAACTGGAATCTCTCTGCCGCACAGTTTGACACATAAATGAACAAGGATAATAAGATTCTCAGTCACAATTTCTGTTATAAAGGGTATCTACTCTGGGTTTTGTGGGTGTTTCATATCAAGTTTAATTTCTATCAGTAACATTGAAGGGAAGAAGAAAGAGTTCTGACACTATAGCAGAGGCCTATAAGCATGTGAAAGAGTATTGCAATGAAACTTATTTCTAAATAATAACAAGTTAAGACCAGAAAAATCACTTTCAAAAAAGCATTACAAATGAAATAAAGACTGACTGAGACAAGTAACTTGAGATATCACTAATTTATTAAATACTTGAGTGTGTTTATTTACTGCTGCTATCTGTACTGTTACCATATACAAAGGGATACAATATGAAAAATAAATACTGCTGATCTTTATATGCCCCCAGCTTTTCTCAAAAGGCATTGAACAAGTCAGAATCAGAATAGAAGACTTTTGGCAAGGTTAGTAATCATGGAATTATAGGATAGATGAGGCTGAAGAGGACCTCTCCAGGTCCAGCCTCTGCTCAAACAGGGCTACCTGAAGCCTGTTACCCAGGATCATACCCACATGGCTTTTGAATGTTTTAAAGGATGGAGGCTTCACAACCTCTCTTTGTCACCTGCTAGAGGCATAGACCCAGCTCTCATCCTTGAAGCAAGATCCTCAAGAGTGTGTTAAAGTACACAGGTGGCTAGGACTGATTTTCAGAATTTTTCTCAAGGTATATGAATAAAAATCTCTGTGAGTGGGGGGGGGATAAAGGGAGAAGGGGCAGATACTGACATAAAAATAAATGAATAAGTATGTCTATAAAAATAAAATATCAATTGGCTATTACTTTTAATTTTCTAGCTGGGCCAACCCATGTCCCAGTGTATTCAATACTATGCACACACACACATACATATGTATATATATGTCTCATATATGTCTCATTATATTACAGAAGGTTTGTTAAAGGAATTCACCTGGCTATTTCTAAATGGCATACCATAGGCATTTGTAAATGCCTTCTAACCATATGCAGAGTTGAAAAAAGAGCCACAACTGTAACAGTATCCAGAGAGTCTTAGGCATAAACTTTATGAAGACAGACCACACTCAGAAGCAGGGAGATCAAATCCTGTCAGAAGTTGCAACATGCAGAGCTGCGAATAACTTTCTGTATGTATATAGATCTATAAAATGTAACATTGAGTTAGTTGATTTTTTAATGTATATGCTTCCAAAACTGTTGTTATTTTTTCTTGTTGGTGCCATAAAAAATAAAGTCCACAGTCAGTTTTCAGATTATGCTGGATTTTACATTGTATTATACTGTTTAGGGTTTTATAGTATTCATCCTTCCCTTTTCAGGTTCCAGGTTCTCATGAGATTTTATTCTACTTCTTTCCAGACTGCCAAATGGAAACATATATTCATATAATATACATGTATCCATATTTATCTGTAATTCTTATATTTTTTGAAAGCTGTTCTTCTCTAGGAGAGAACACTGTAGAGTAGCAAACATGTAAACATCTCAGTTATGTAGCAGAGATTTTCCCATATTCAGAAAAACAAAATGATGTAGGGTGCTTGATAAACTCTTCATTTCCTTACTGAGTTACCAAAACTGCTCTTTTCTTCAGTATTTTGCATCTCCTTGGATATATCTAAGATATGAGAGTCCTCATTTCAGGTTTCTTCTGCTTATTAAGTTTAAAATGCATAATCTGTCTTTTAAGAGTTACTTTAACTAAAACAGCATCTATTTATATGATGTATGTAAGGAGTAATCACATTACAAATGCTATCCTGTATGTGTTGCTCTGATATTTGGCCCATGCTGCTTATGCAATTTTTGCCTGCTAACACTATATATTTATGTAGTAAAGGGATTGGTGGCATGTTTACACTGTAAATGTTCACACCATATCAAGTGCTTCTGGAACATAAGGGCCTAGGGAATGACCTAAGATATAGATGTTGCTAAACTTAAAGATCCACAAATTTAATTGATTTTTTTTTTTTTTTAACGTTTTGGCGCTTTCAACTAGGATCTGAGATCTCAGTGATTCAAGTGCTCACACGCTTCTAATTTCATCATTAAAATATTACAATTAAAAGGGAACTTGGAGAATCACATCTTGGATTTAGGAAGATATGAGATTTCTCTGTCCCTTTTAATGTGTTATCTTGCATATTAGTGTTTCAGATTTGAATGACAGCTATTCAAGGGAGTTCCTCAGACTTTAAAGGTAACTGTCTAGTTTTATTTGATCTATAGAAGCTGGAAATTCTCTAAGGACTGAGCAGTGGACATTGCCCACCTGGATTTCTCCAAGGATTTCAGTACATTACTACAAGGCTCTCAGGATTCACACAGCCTGCTATGGAGAAACTGATGTGTGACCGTATAGGGAGGTGGCGTATGCATTGGCTGGAGAACTGGGATTCACCCATCTGGAGAGCAGCCCTATGAAAAGGGTCCCGGGCTTCCCAGGGGACAAGTTCAATGTTAGTGAACAGAGTCCTTAGCATGGCATTTAGGTGCTTTAATCACATTTTAGCAATACCTAAACTGTCATTCCATTCATAACTCAAGCATGGAAGTGAAGAGGTACTGAAATGGGATCAAATATCCTTCTCATCTGGTGCTACCATCAAATGCAGATGCACAGAAAAGATTATAATAACAGGGAAAACAGGAATAGTGCCTCCATTGAATAATCTGTGAGCCTGCAAGTATTTGTGGTTAAATAAATCCCTTCACTTCCCTTCAGCTTCTTATGTACCTCACAGGTTTTGAGGGAGATTGTACATCACATCTTGTTCATCTGTTTTACCATGAAATCTCTAAGGCCTTGGATGAAAATTATCTGCTTCTGGTCTCTCATTACTGTATTTTCTTTTTACTGAGGCTTCTCCTAGGGGAGCTCAAATTGAAACACATCTCCTGAAATACTTTCCCACTAAAAAAAAAAATAAAAAAATAAAAAAGAAAGGGAATAAAAGGATAGATGGGTGGGTGTTCTGGTGGGAAAATTTGTACATGTTCTTCAACAGTGAATACAGCCACAAAGTGTCTCTTCAGCTTTCTTCTGCAACTTTATTTTTCCTAAAGGCTCCTTTTTATAGCTCAATAATCTGTGGGATTTGAAGTCTCTCAGAGTTCTTCCTCCAGATGTGTTTGAAGAAAGATTTATTAATTTTTATGAATTTTGCTTGTTCTACCTCAAGCTCTTCTTTCACCCAGGTTTATGGAGTTTTTTCACTTTCCAGATATTACTTTCCTTCATTTCAACATGTTCCCAGTTCTTTGAGGACTGCTTTCAAATAACTCTCCTTTCCCCTGCCTTTTAACCAGGCTTGCTTCTTTTCTTTTTCTTTTATGAGTAGTATAGATTTGTTCTGTGCTTCTAATAGAGCTTCCTTAAGAAGTCTCCAAGATGCATGTAATGTTGTAAGGTTTTAATTCCCTTAACTGCCCTTTTAAACCTTTTTTTTTTTTTTTTTTTTTTAACAACTTTTCAGATTCTTCAGATCACATGGCATTAACTTATGGAGACACAGAAGCAGAACTTGGTTTTTACTTTAAGAATTCATGTGCTTTGAGTGAGAATTTCTTTTCCTTATCTCTTTGGCTTGATCTTGTTAAGGGTCAATGTTACATTGTTATTATTAAAATGTAGTGACACTAGGGAAGGAGGGTGTGCCCAGTTCTGCTGGTGCAGTTTCTCCCCCGGGCAGCACATCCGGACCAGTTGTGATGCATTTTCCAGTCAGCCATGACTGGCGGCTGTCCTTGGTGTACAAAGAGGATGACTGTCAGTGTCTCTACGTGCTATCTGCCCAGCTTTTAAAACACAACATGTGCTTTTTAATGCTTTGCTTCAAAATTGGATTGTGGATGGGAGATGGTATTTTTCAAAAGATTTAAAGACCTACGTATGTTTCTAAATGACACAAGTTTTGTTTCCAAAGTTCATATTCTATAAAGTAGCTCTGGAATTCATTAAATTACTTATTTCCAATGTGTCCTTGGCTCAAATAACTGTTTCCCAATTTTCTTCCTGAATCACCCTTATGAGGCAAAATAGTAGGGTTTTTTTAACTGAATTTCTCTAATTATAACATCAGTGGTGTTTTCTTTGGTGAAAGAAGTAAACCTGTGTTTTAAAGGCTTTTTTTCACTGTCTGTTTTCTGCACAGACAGGCATAACACCTGGGGAGACTTAAGGCAGTTTTTTTTTAAATTATTACTCAAAATTACCAAAACAAAGGTAAATATTTTCACATAAAAATAATTAGTCCTTTCCACAACTGTTAAACATTTCAACATCCTTGGCTCAAAACTGGAAGGTCATAGATTTGATGGGGTGACATCTGGGTGGATAAAGGACCAGCTGGTTTGTCACACACAAAGAATGGTGGCCAGCAGCTCAATGTCCAAGTGGAGATCAGTGATGAGTGGTGTTCCTCAGGGGTCAGTATTGGGACCAGCATTGTTTAAAGTGTTTGTTGGTGACATAAACAGTGGGATTCAGTGCACCCTCGGCAAGTTTGACATGACACCATGATGTGTTGTGCAATTGACACGCTGGAAGAAAGGGAAGCCATCCAGAAAGACCTTGGCAAGCTAGAAAAGTGAGTGTGCAAACTTAATGAAGTTCAACAAGGCTAAGTGTAAGGTGTTGCACTTATATTCATTTTAAAAATCCTTTTATTCATCTTGGATCTGCTAGCATTATTTTGAAACTGAGTTTTTTTACCATGAAAATAATATGTTATTGAAGTCTCCATACTCTTGCCATCAGTAAAATCTTCAGGAATTATTTGAAAAAGTTAAATAACTGGTGGGTGAAACTAATGCCTCTTACTACCTTTTATTATTTTACCTTTCATTTTCATTCGGATATCTTAACCTAAATCATCTTAATAGGACTTAGTTTTCAGAAAAATTATGATAATCTAATCCGCTTTAGAAGAGTTCACATTGAAAAGCCCTGGTAAAATGGAAAAAAGATCATTTGTCTTCCAGTCTAGTGTTAGCTAACTATACATGTTGGCACTTGATCCCATCATTCTTGGGGTTTTTTTTTATAGTTATATCAATATGTAAAAGAAACTTGTTTTGATAAAAGCATGAACCTCTAATTAAGATCTCGCTCTTGTTCAGGGAAAGGTTGATAATCCATATTAACCTTTGGCCAAGTCACTACTTAAACGTAGTTATCAGCAGCTGATGAAAGAGTTTGTCACAGGTAGTCAAATAGTTTTCTATCAGTAGATCTCATTGACAGTGGTTAGCAGATTTATTAATTTATTCAACAAATGCTCAGGAGGAAAATTTAAGGATCTGGATAATGTTCCAAAGGTCATGCTTCAGTCTCTGACCTAACAGCTTCTCTGCAGTTCCTTGCTTGGCACAATGCAACAGGGTTCAGTTATGATGTTCTCAATATTTTAGTTACAGAATGTAAGAGAATGTATTAAACCAGATAATCAAATTTTGCCATACTTTTGATACAAAAGAAATGTCATGCTTCTCATCAGAATTAGACTCAATAGTTACCTGACATTTTAATCATGGTATATTTTCTATTGGTTCTTGCTTGCATCTTAAATATTTTTGTTAAAAGTATTTCAGTGTGTTCTTTTAAACGACATCTCTTCTATTCTGCTTAAACTGTCCTAACTCATCCTCACACTGCGATAATTTAATACTGTTTTATAGTGGTAATTTCATGAGGCATGTCTGTTATTTCATTAGACATTTGTACTGAAAAGTACTTATAAAGTTAGTAAGCAATAATATTTATTAATAATTATCAAATTAATTTCAAAAAATACTGAAGAACCAAATGTTCATTTGTTTGGGGTTTTTTTAACACAGATCTAAATAAAAAAAATAATTTCCAAATTTTTATGCTAACCACTGAGAACCTTGTCTTCTTCTCTTGTGAATCTTTTGTATTCTCAGTCAGTCAGCTTTCTGAAGAATTTCTAACATCTTGCAGAGAGACAACTGTCAGCTTTATTGCTTTGTATTATTCTGGATCAAACAGAAGAGAACCGAGTCTAAGTGAATGAAAAATATTATTTTACCAATTAAATCAAACTCCTCCATAAACAGAAGTCTCACATGAGAAGCGCTATACAGCTGTATGCAATGTACTTTAGAACAATAAACTTGTTCTTTTCAAAAGTGTTGACAGAATGAAAGGGCTCCAGAACTTAGCAAAACAGTTGTAATGACTTACACACATGGAATAATTTTATCCATTTTAAGAAAAGATTAAACTTTGAGGTGGAAAGCTGGTGGTCAGTATGCCATATTGTATTTAGAGGGTATTTACTAAAACTTCAAAAGTCTTCCATGAATGTCTGCAGAATTTTAGACAACTTAAATTCCTTCTAACATTGTGAGGACTTTTTTTTTTTTCATGAGACCCTTGCTTTCTCAGAACCAAAGCTGTTCTATTTTATCATCTTTAATACTTTAAAAAAATTTTCCTCTGCTTGATATGATCATAACTCATACAATAATTTTAATATAATGAGAATTGTAACATTTTAAGGCATTTAAAACCTTGAGCACTGAATTATTTTATTTTGCACATTTAATCCTTTTTCTTTTGTTCTCTCTATAAAAATATAAAAAACACCCATCTTCTTTGTGTCTCACTGAGAATGCTAAATAGTGCTTACTCTAACATATCAACTGTAGCTCTTTTATCCAACTAAATGTCCTGATGCAGGTGAATTTGCATAGAGTATAAAGAAAAGTTTTAGAAGAGAGTATGAAAAGTATCATTAGACATTACTGGGTATTGTACTTAAAAACCTATTACAATTTTAGGCATTGAATCAAATAAACTATCCCTGCCAACACTCCAAGCTTCATTTTAATATTCTGCATAAACTCTTAGGACCATTTGTCTTTCTAGAAGATGAGGTTTCCTTGCAATAAATTTAAATGTAATGTGTGAATTATTTATGTATAAGGCAGCATATCTGGATAATTCTATTTTTCTCTAAAGGATTTTCTCACTTTAATGGAAGTTTATAAATATATGAAATATCTTTCCGTGCCTAGGATTCCAGACATCTTCTGGTCATTTGTATACATTAGGTTACACCCAAAATTCAGCAATTCCGATTTGACTGTTCACTAAAATCTGGGTTTAAAAAAATAATAATATAAAAAAGCCCCACCACTCCCACACCCCAAAAAATCAAAAACCAAAAAACCCCAGCAAAAACAAACAAGCAAACAAGACAACCCTCTCCAAAAAACCTCCACAAAAACTGCAAAAAAATCCAAACAAAAAAGCCAAAACCAATCAAACTACAAGAACAACACAAAAACCATTCTCAGTAAATCCATATGTAAGTGATTTATAATTGCCTTCCATAGTCCCATTTCTGGGAACTCATGACAGTACTATAACAAAGAATACTTTATCACTGAACTTTCATTCTGTTGGGATGTTTCGTTTTATACAGGTTCTATACAACAGCAGAGTTTGTGTGAAAGGAGAGATGTGGGAAAAGTTTCATAATTATATTTCCTGTAGACTTAGAACAGATTTTTATTATGTCTTTTTGGGATGTGTGGCTACTAATGACCAAGTATTGGCTTTCTGAAGTTTATTAATGGGCAAAGTAGCTCATGACCCTTAAAGCACTTTCTCTGTCTTCTAATAATTCTCACTTTCAAAGACAGCTGCTGGAGCAGAACAAGCAGGTACAGAGCTATTATGTGGAGCTTGAGAACTTATTATATCTGACACTCTATAATAATCTGCGTGGTTGTTCTTTAACATCCATACACTTGGGGCTCCCCCTCCTCCTCACAGTACTAGCAGTGATTATCAATCCCAGCATCAAAATATGCCTTTGGCATGTTATGCCTCTTTTTATAATCACAGTCATTGTTGATTGCAAATTTGTTTCTAAAAATCAAAGTTTTACATATTACAACCTGATATTATTATTAAAAGATAGAGCTAATGTTGTTTCTACAAGGGGCTTGACACTTAAAGGACTAATCCATTTTTATCATACATCAAAGCACAGTTGCTCTATTTGTTATCACTTTTTTCTCCTCCTCTTTGTCCTTTAAAAATTATTTAATTAAGTTCATAATTGCTCCTTTTGTTTGAATTTTGATCCCTTATTTGCATATAATTTGTCTCAATTCGAAATGCAATTTTCTACTGCATGTTATCATGAATTTTTCATCTCTGTGACTTATTATGCACAAAAGCAAATGACAGTGAACATTAAATATGTTTGAAAGTATTAATGATCTATTTAATACTGGTTCCTTGAGAAGACATGTTAAGCAGAAAAGCCAGGTATTTTAAAGTAGAGGAAAGGAGAGCGCAAACTTGAATCTACGTAAAAATCATTACAATTTCTATTGAGTTATGAGAGTACTATTTCAAAATGTTACTGCTTCATAGAGTATCAAACTGTATAAAAAAAATCTTTAACAAAAAACACACAGCTGTTCCTTTGTAGGCTTTTGCTTAAACATCTATTTCTGCAAGCATACAAGTTGCATAACCCAGCATATGCCCAAATAATATATTATTATTTCACAGTTTTGTAAATATTTTACATAAGGATATACATTTTTATTCTAGGAAATCATACAAGTGAAATAATATTTGTTCTTTATTTTATTATTGTATATAGTAATAGAGAATTATTTAATAAAATGGAGCTTGAAATCTAGCTGAGCTACTCTATCCTTTGGCTACAGGCTGAGTATTGTATCTGCCTAGTCTTTGAAATTTGTAGAGATTACATCTCAGGTATGCTGCTGCAGTGTTTTTCATTCAGATAATTAGAAAGCTTTTCTCAATCTTCAATGCAAGATTTGCTGTAATGCAGCCTACTGGTGACTCTCTGTTGTCATTGGTGGACTCAGGAACGTAATGTAAAACTGGTACCTTTACAACAACCCTTTTAACATACCACACTGTTGCCCTTCTATCCCACTCTCTTTTGTTCTAGATAAACCTCTTGCCCAAATAACATTGGTTTTGAGATGGCTTAAAACTGTCTTTCTTCTCCTGAACCCCATATTTATTAATTTGATCTTGAATTACATTCACAGTGAGTAGAAGTATTATTTCCTGTGTTTTCTATCTGACAGTCTTACTAGCATAATCCAAAAGACTGTTTTTCTCATTTGTAAGGTCTCTCCTTTGTAAGACATCAGGCTGTTGACTCCTATGAAGCTTGTAGTCATCTGCCAGATATTCCTTATTTTATGTTTGTTCCCTCTGAAAGAGGGAACTATGCACTTGCTTTTATTGGATATTATCTTGTTGATCTCAGATCTTCTCCCACTCTATCAAAATGATTTTTATCCTGTCCAGAAGACTGTTTGCTCATCTGTTACCATCCGTGAATGGTCTAAGCGCTGTTTTTAGTTCATCAATCTGACTGCTAACAAAAATGTTTCAAAGAATTGAGCTAGAGGCCTCCTTGGAATATAAAATATAGCATCTCCTTCTGTAGAAATGTTTTAACCTTTAAAATATATTCTTTAATGCATGAATGTGAATAGGGGGTTGTTATCAATGTTTCTGTGGAAGGATGGCATGTCAAAAGCTTTATATGGCATTTTCACTTTTGCTGTTTGTGGCTTTAAGTACTGCTTCAGCTACCCTATGAAAGGAGTAAATTGGATTTTATTAGATTTTTTTAGTTGTTTTTTCTTGCATTTTCTTTTACGTTGTTTCTAAATCTTTCTTTTTATTTCCTCAATACTTTAAAATGTATATTTGATGTGTAGTTCCCATTTTCTATCTCATTACATGCTAAGAGTAACTGCTTTATAATGCCTTGGTGTTTTGCTACCCTTACATCTTTTGAAAGACACTTTACAGCATTCCCTTTCTTGGTTCTTAGTGACTGATACTACGGCCACTTGATATAAAAATATTATTTTCTCTACCTTTTGATTTCACCTCAGGTGTAATCACTTTGCTTAACAGATGGTGTCAGAGTTTATGTTCTTTCATTGGATATCTGTGTCTTCCTCAAATATCCCTATCGGAGTATTTATCCTCAAGTACTTACAGATGAGTTAAAAACATTTTCTTGCACTGCTCCATGAAAACTTAAATATCCATTTATTTATTCCTTATTTTATACAACACACCAATATATGCTTTTTTACCTTACAAAGACAACAGTTTATCCACTATTAAAACCCTTTCTATCTAAATAAATATCTTCCAATAATTTCTAAATAGCTAACTCGTCTAGTGTTTGCCAGAACATTTTCTTGAACTCCTATTAGAACTCTACCATCTAGGTAGCAGTCTTGTTTTTATTACCAGTAGACTGTTCACAGATAGGCAGAGATGCAAACACTCCTCAGGGCAGCATAATTACATGGCAAAATCATTCTGTGACTTCAGATTCAAGCAATATTACTTCCCTTCTTCAAGTGGTATCATTAAGGCAGAGACTGCAATATCTTGTCAAGCTTTACCTAAAAAGACCAGCAGCAGTGCAAGGATTTAGGGCCTTCATATTCTGAGTTTTCTTCCTCCATTAAAACTAGAAACTTACTCAAATCAAACGAGTCAATGTGTTTTTGTATCTGGAGATCTAATGTTGCAGGTGCTGGGGGAATCTCAATTTGAAAACACAGTAAATCTACAGAAATCTATAGAAATAGAATTAGAAACAGGCAAAAGATGGTTTCCTTCAGAAAGGATTATGAAAATGTCTACACTGGTTTTTATACTTTTAACAGCTTGTTAATTTGTTTCATGCTTAGCACTAAGGACATGAACTTCTGTCTTTTTTTTGTCAACTTAGGTCTTATCCTGTGTTGATGGTAGATTGGAAGCTATATTTGAATAAATCATGACCACAACAGTAGTAAGAAACTTTTAATGACTTACTACCTAATTTTATATTTTTACCATTATTATTACAGACTATTATTATTATTATTTATCATTATTTTACTATACTAGCTAAAAGTTTAACCAGGTTTTCCAGAGTTTTCTAAAGCCACTATGCAACTATTTTAAGATTTTCCCTCCCACTCATTCCTTTTATGGAGGGATAATTTGCCATAAGTATGTAAAAATTTATCAAATGCATGTTTTTAATAATGCTGGATTTATTACCTCTGTATTTCGGCTGAAAACCTTCCTTCTCACTTGAGAAGACAGCATACTTTATTCAGTAAGAATGTTTAGACTATTGACAAAATAAAGGATCAATTACTGTTTAAATTCCTCTCAGTAACTGCCATGGACATTCATTACTGACTCCAGCAGTGTTAAAAATGCTGCTCATCAGACAAGTTGATCTATATATAGCAGAAAAATTCTTTCTTTTTTAACACAGAATCACAGAACGGATCAGGTTGGAAGGGACCACAGTGTCATCCAGTCCAACCTCCCTGCTCAAACAAGGTCACCCTAGAGCACATGGCACAGGATTGTGTCCAGGCAATTCTTGAATATCCCCAGTGAGGGATTCCTGCTGGGCAGCTTATTCCAGTGCATGGTCACTTGAGCAGTAAAGAAATTCTTCCTTGCATTTGGATGAACTTCCTGTGCATCAGAGTCTGCCTGTTGCCTCTTGTCCTATTGCTTGGCACCACCAAGAAGAGCCTGGCTCCATCTACCTGCCACTCCCTCTTCAGATTCTTGTAGACATTGGTACGTTATCCCCCCACCATTGTTCCTTCTGGAGGCTGAACAGCCCTGGCCCCCTCAGCTTGTCCTTTATAAGAGGGATGCTCAAGTCCCTTTATAAACTTTGTAGCTCTCTGCTGGATCTGCTCCAGGATCTCCATGACTCTTTTGCACTGGACACTGAACTCCAGATATGGCCTAGACAGGGTTACATAGAGGGGAAGGATCCCCTCCCTTGTCCTGCTGGCAGTGTTTTTCCCAAAGAACTCCAGGATACCATTGGCCCTTGGCTGTAAGGCACTGCTGGCTCGCGGACAGCCTGCTGTCCACTGTGATCCTCAGTTCTTTCTCTGCTACTTTCTTCTGGTTTTTTATGACTGTTATCTTTCTTTAAGTTATTGTTTTGGGGTCTAAAACTTGACTTCAAATTACAGAATTGTTATGAATGTAAATTCCTGTTATCTGTCGTCTTCTAATTAGATCTTAAGTGAAAGCGTAATCAGAGCTGCATATGCCAGTTCCTGAAATATACCCCTAGATTTTGCATTCTCTTAATATTTCTGAAGTATTTTCAAGTTAGTCTACAGATAGATCTTCTCTAATGTGCAATTGAAACAGTAGGAGAACAATGCAATTAGCTGCACTTCCCCTACAACTGTGTAGAATTTTAGAAAAAGGTTCACTCCTAGCTTTAGAAACTGTACATTGCTAATCAACACAGGAAAATTAATGAAACACAGGTATGCTTTTGAGAGTTATATGTGATGTGCTGAGAAGTCAACAACTGAGGAGGAGAAAAACTATAAATATTATGAACTAATTTCACAGATATATTAATGAATTAATCTATTAATCCCCAATTGGCTGAAGATGTGAGCACCAGTGGTAGGATAAGCAAGGTGATAATGAAAACATTAAAGACAAATCATGCTAATGTCTTTATGTTCACTGTCCTGTGATAGAATAATATATCAAGTTCATTGACAAGGTTTTTTAATCTGACATTTTCACAGTATTTTTAGAATCAATGGGCTGAATTCCTTTGGAATTCAATCTGTACTGTCTTAGCAAAACTTAAAAAAAAATTTAAAAAAATAAAGCTATATGGCTACTATACTGCATCTTGGGAAAATAGACTTTAGGCTGCTCAAAGTAAATTTCTGTGTTAGTAAATGTTAGTAAATTTCTGTGGAAATCTGAGTTTTGAGTAAAATAGGGTCCATATATGCTAGTCACTTTTTAAGAAACATCTTTTAAGAGTGCAGGAGTAGGCAATTCCTATGTGTTGGAAGTCAAGCAAGAGAAGCGAAAGACTGGCTTGTCTGAACAGTGGCATCCTTTAGAGCCCTGGCAGGAAAAGAAACTATATGGATTCTGAAAGCAAGGTCAGGCTTTACAATAGGACTGTAGATATGCTGTTAAATGCTAGTGGAAGAGAATTCATATAGCTAAAGCTCAGTAGGAGTTAAAGTTGGCCAATATATTGGTGGACAACAAATGAAGGTTTTAGATACATTGACAGCAAAAGGAAGTCTAAAGAAACATTGATTTGCTACTTGGTGGGGCTGATCATCTCAGAAATATGTGTGAAGATCATAAAATCATAAATATTTATTGTCTTCTTCAGTTCTGTCTTTACACCAGTCAACGACCTTGAGGCTCTGGGAGCCCTGAGATGGAGCACCATGGTTGACCATGAATGATAAGCTCCCAGATGACTTTGAATTGGTACACAGTTTGCTGCTGTAAATGAATGCACATAAGTCTATGGGACCTGATGGGATTTATCCCAGGGTAATGAAACAGTGCACTGATGTTATTGCAAAACCTACTGTAGTTATATATCAACAGTCTAAGGAATCTAGAGACATTCCAGGTGACTGCAAGATGGCAAGTATTTTTCCAGTTTTTAGAAAGGGTGAAGTATAAGAACATGCTTATTATAGGCCTGACAATTTTACTTTGGTGCTTTGTAAAATTATAAAAAAGATTATCCTGGGAGTTAATTAAAAACCCTTGAAAGACCATGCAGAGATTGGTTAAAGCCAAGATGGATTTATGAAGTGAAAACTTATTAACTCATGAATTATAAACTTATTAACTTATAAAACTTATGACAAGGATACTTCCCTAGTGAATGAAAGGAAGGCAGTAGGCATGTTTTTTTTTTATTTTAGCAAAGGCTTTGATGCTCTTTCTGACAACATCTTTATGGAAAATGTGTCCAGCAACTAGCTGAACTTGCACACTATATGGCTGGTGAACAGTTGGGTGAAAGGATGGGCTCAAAGCGATGCAGTAAATGGAGGCAACATCTAAATGGCAGGCAGCCACAAGTGGTATTCCCTCAGCACTCAATTTGAGAGAAAATTCTCTTCAATGTTTCTATTAATGACGTGGACACAGGAGTTAGGTCACACAGAGTTTGCTGAAGATAACAAATTAGGAGGAGTCATTGATTCCCTTGGGAGAAGAGAAGCCTTAGAGAACAACATCGATAATTAGAGTAATGGGTAAAGATCAAAATCACATGAAACTGAGCAACAACCTATACTGGATTCTATGCTTGGGACAGTATAATACTTTGTGCCTGGGTGCATGTATAGACTGGGAAACAAGAAGCTGAAATGAAGCTCTGCAGACAGAGATCTGAGAGGTTTGTTTGCTGTGAAGTTCAATAAGAACTAATGTTGTCCCTGGCAGTCAAGAGGGCCAAAACTATCTTGGGGTGCTTTAGGCAGAGCACAGCTGATCATTCTATCTCAGCATTTGGTGCTACCTCACATCAAGTTCTGAGTGCAGAGTTGGGCTGTATCAGACACCAGAGTCTGATTAAGAGGAAAAATTGAAGAACAATGAACAAATTACATAAACACTTGTGCTACATGAGATCTGTTTGGCTCCCATCTTCTGACATTTACCCATGAAATTGCCTGTGAGGGAGTACAAGCTGCCTACATCTGACAGACGTTTTGAATTAGTTGCAAAGGTATGTGGACTAGCAGCTATTTTTTGGAGGAATTAGTAGGTAAACTTAAGGGCCTACCGCTCTTCTCTGAGCTATTGTTCATGATGTATCAATGTGCCAAGAAAAGAAATAACGCTAAGGGGAAAAGAGAGTCACTGTTTTTCCAAAAGATTGTATTCATCACTCCGGCTTACATGAAGATAGAACTGTTAACTATCAGACATAGAAGATCTTTTAAAAAGTCATTCAAACAAAAGCTTCATTCTATTTTCTAGTCATTAAACAACAGTAGTTTTCATTATCTGTGTTTTGTGTTTTCTTCCCATCCCTTTTGTTTTAGACACAGGACTGCAGGCTGTCTTGCAATTCAATATTTGTTGATATACATTTTTACCCATCAGTAATACAGATTTTAAAATCAGTTTTAACTGTCAATTTTGTTGATGTTGCACAAGGCAGAATAGAGCACAGCTTGTGGTTTTACAGCTTTTTGTCAGCAGTATTGACAGCAGTAAAATCCTAAAGCAGAACCTACACAGAAAGCAGATATGTACACTAACAAGATGTTATTTTTAGAGTTTCTTTTCTAGCTCATAGCTTTTTACTGGCAATATTTTAATTGGTCCAATGCCAACATAAAAAATATAATGTTTTACAGCTGTAATCAAAGTACACTTGGGAACTATCTGACCTAGTAATATAATTCCCCTTCTGTCTCAATACATGTACACTTGATTAAATATACTCCAGTCTTCTCCCAATAAAAGACATATTTCACCTCTGACCAGTCCATAGGTTGTATATTAAACCCAGGCTTCTGACTATATAGCAAAAAAACATAACAAGAGAAAGAGAAAGGGGGAGGTTTAAATTTCTTTTTTCTCAAATTATATTTTAAAAAAAAAGTGTCGCTGTAGAAGAAAGAAACACCTCTTGAACATTTTTTTCCTCATGAAATAACAACTGCAACTTTTTAATCTTTTAACAAAAATACTGACAGGTAGTATCATTAAATTCTTATTAATGGAAATAGCAATTTTTAAGAATGAACGATGGTGGTATTAGTTTTCACATAGTTAATAACTAAATAGCGAAGGTTTAAAAAGAAGGTCTTTTGTGAATCATTAACAAATCTAACCTAGAAATTTCACTTTATTGCTTATGTCTGTTAAGCATTTGATCATACCTTATTTTGCCAACATGAGAATTAAAAAATAATTTATGAACTTGTATATAACCCTGCTTTTCTCAAGGAGAAGGATCAGAGCTGTGACAAGTGTTGCACATTTTCATGTTGTAGTTCTAGGATTGCTTATGTGGGTGTGGTAAGTCCTAGGATTATTTAGTCAGCACTGTTGAGGCCACACCAAGGAGCACTGTGCCCAGTTCTGAGCTCTTCAGTACAAAAGAGGCATGGACATAGTGGAGAGAGTCCAAAGGGCCACAGAGATGATTAAGGGCATCTTTCCCATGAGGAAAGCCTGAGAGACCTGGGATTGTTCAGCCTGGAGAAGGGAATGGTCGGAAACTCATGAAGGTTTGTAAATAACAGAAAGGGATGGTGCAAAGAGGATGGAGCCAGTTTCCTTTCAGGAATTCCCAGTGGCAGAGAAGAGACAACATGCACAAACTGTTACACAGAAGGTTCTCTCTGAACACTGGGAAGCACTGCTTTATTGTGAGAGTGACAGAGCTCTGGTGCAGCTTGCTCAGGGAGATTGTGGAGATACTCAATAGGACATGGATGTGGTCCTGGGAAACGGGGTCTAGGAGATTTTGTTTGAGCAAGTGGGTTGGACAAGGTGAAGTCCAGAGCTCCCTTTTTCTGCAGTTCTTTCCTCAACCATGCTGTGATTCTGAATTTAAAAGCAAAGTTTCCTAATATCTCTCATTATAATTTCAAAGTTTTTTTCAAACCTCAAGTATCAAGTGAAATTTTCCCTGTTGGGGTATCTACTCCCAGATAATGATATTATAATAGTAGAAACAACATTAATAACAACAACAAATAACAGAACAACTTGTACAGTAGAGTAACAAGGCAAGCCACTAATCATATATGGTTCAGTTAATCAATCATTCACCTAACAAAGAATAGATAGCACAATTCATAAAGAATCAACTACAAGTGTACAAAAGGGCTCATCAGTATTTCTGTCCTACCCTTGTAATCTATAAAATAGACTTGTTTGTTTTCTAGATTGGCTAGATGTTCACTGTCAAATTAAATCCACTGGCATGCTTATCTCTTCTGAAAGATAATTTTAAATGAATGTATCACTAATAAATTCTTTATCCATAAGCTCAGATAAGAATGAGAGTCAATAATAAACAATGTCAAGATAAACTTAATAAACTTTGGGAATCTCTGTAAGAAATTAATAGAGTAATGGTTCCAACTGTTCTTACAGTGATGGCACAAAGTCAGTGATGGTCTTATGTTACTGCCAGAGGGACTGCAAAGTGTAGTGCCTTGTGTGTGGTCCATCAGAGTTCTAGAAAAAGAATCTGAGGAGAGGAGACTCTGTAATTTGAGTTGGTGCCTAAGTCCTAGTGCCCTCTCGTGAAACTTATTCAGACTCCTAAAGTTCTGGTTCCAAACATGTCCATAATCAATTCAGTTAAACAGAGTAACTAATTACCTGTCTATCCCTCATTATTATCATGTTTTATACCTTGTCTGTAGGTCTTGGTAAAGCAAAGAGGTTCCATAAAGTAAACCATCCAATAAAGTGGTGCAAAAGATATGATGGCAAGAAATGTTTGCCTTTAGTGTGACAAAGTGGTTGCCACTTCTCCATGGGGAAATTTCACATGAAGTCAACATTGGTTGAAATTTCTGAAATGAACAGGGAATCAACCACAAAAGGTAAAAGCCCAATATTAATTAGGAAATCGTCTATTCTTGTTCCTCCTCTTTATCTGTGAGAAAGATATCAGGATTAAGTTATTCTCCAAGGATTAATGAGGTTTCACCTTGCAGAGGGAAATAACAATCTTAGATTTCTTTATTAAAGGCAATGAATCTGGCCCTCTCCTATTATTTTGTTCTATTGGCTTATGAAGAGTTTTAAGTGGCTCCAGTTACAAGGCAGATCAAAACCTTTGTGTTTAGAAAGAAATATCCTCTGACCTTCAGGAGAATGTACACAGCTTTACATCCCACCTGGATGTCATAACATCCCTAAACAATTAGGGTAAAATATGCCATCAATTGTCAGACTTGATTTAACCAGCTCCACTGCCTCATCTTGAACAGTGGCACAATAGCCACTGGTGGGGTTTTTGGTTTATTTTTTGTTTTGTTTTTTTTGGTTAGTTTTTTTTTTTGGTTTTGTATTTTAAAGGCAGTCAATTAAATTTTCATGCTTCTCCTAGACTCAGAGACACATGTTCTTTCAGCCCTGTCATCCTATTAAGCCAATATGTCCTGCTCAAGACTTCAATGTATAATAACCCGAAATCTTTACAAGGAAGGTGGAAGGGGAGATTGAAACTTGAACCATATAGTGTAATCCTTCTTCAGTCCATGTTAGAACAGTTACTCAAACCATCTTACCTTCATTTTGGAAACAATTACTTGCAAGGGACTTCATCTAAAACCTGTGTCGAGAAGAACATAGGTATCATTCGGTTTACAAGTGGTTCATTTTTCATCATATCTGCTCATGGAAGAAGTCTGGACTCAGTATAGAACCTGAATGCACCCGTGTTTAGAAACCTAGTCATTCTAGCTACTACATGGGAACTACTAAGATGTGTCCTCCAGCTATATATAAGGCTAAAAGAGAGACAGAATATGTTAATATAATTTTTAAATCCATAAATTTTAACATATTTTCTTAATTAATTTTTATTCTCCCCCAAACAATTACCTCTAATTTGGGGATGCAAATAAATACAGTAGAGTAAAAAGAAGTTTAAATTAACCTGTCCTGTAAATTCTTGTGTGAAGTTGTACTTAGATCAGGAATCTTTAAGTAAGTCATGTCTGAAAATATCTTTTTCCAGAAATTAACATTACTCAAAAGTAATAATATCAGTGACCAAAAGAAAAAAAAAAAATTAAATAAGTTTTTGAATTCATAATAATCATTGTAGTCACCAGAAAAAAAGAGTGTTTCCTTATTTTGGTGAATAGTTATTTCATTAAAAACTATTACGACCTTACAATTAATATTATTTGAATTAATTATTCAGCCAGGGAAAATTTGGTTTGTAATAATAACTAATTTTACAATGTTTGCTATTTCATGTAGCTCACTCTTCTTGATGATCATTGCTTTTAATGCTAATTAAACTTGTTTAGTTAAAACAAAAAGGTGTTGCTGACATATCTCTGAGTGTATTTTAGCTGTGACCACATAAAAATAGAGAATAGATTTTTACAGTATTTTCCTTTCCTCATTTTTTATACTTCATTCTTCTTCTAGCTGCAAGTACCTTCAATTTCTTAGATTTCTTTTAATTGCCTAAATGTATTTTACAAACCACTCTCAATGAAAGCACATTTTTCATTGGTTCTGTTACCAACTAAAATACCAATAGTCACTTAAGCAATTGATCAATAGTATTATTTCCTTCTGCCACACTAGTTCTGCTCATCAGGATCTGTGCTCCAGAAAACTTATCTTGTATTATTGCCCTAGTCTGAGATCTAAACTGACTAGAGTAAAATAAATGGGCAATCATTTGTGTTAAAGAGAAACAGATTTCTCATCCATGGGCTAACTATAGTATTTTATTATGGATTCTGGGTTTAGGAAGACCAATTTCTGTTAACTTGACTTCACACCCAGGAAGTTTTTAGGACTTAGTCTGAGCTGGTTACACTCAAAACTCACAGTTCTAAATTTTTTAATACTTTGTGATACATAAGCATGGGTTACTGTCCTTATGTATGTTGTTGTAAAGTCACTTAAATATATTGTTAATTAAAAATGTAACAAAAAAATAAAAGAAAAAAAAGAGTTTACAATAAAAAATAAGTTCAGCATAAATTTTATTCTGGAATAGGATACTGTTTAAAATTGATATTCAGTTCAGGCTTTACCTTACTGAAATTAAGTCACATGGCCACTTCTGTTCTCTTCCTTCTGCATAGAGATGAATGAGAACCACAAAATGCTTGTAGGGAGTTTATTCAACCTTGCTTAAGATGAGTGCCTCTCTTTTCCATTAAAGATGCAAGAAATGCTATCTCTTGTGTTTCCAGCTGTGTTATAATATAAAACACATTTCAAAGAATTCTTTGGCCATTTTTTACCTCTCCTCCTCTAGGATGAGGGGCTGTACAGGCAGGAATACAAGTCTACCTTTTCTAAACCATTTCAGGAATGCAGTTTAGCAATCATGCTATAGCTGCTATATTCTTTTTCATTTCACATTTCTCTGTCTCTTTTTTTTTCTGTATCTCTTCCTCCGTTTTCATCTGCCCAATGCAATTCTAAGATCAATTGAATTCATGACATGCACTTTGATACAGCCATGAAGTGTATTGTATTTCTGTCTTGTACTTCTACTTGTACTTTATCTGAGTACAAACTTGGAAACCTGGAAAATCAGCAGTCTGGATTAACCATCTGGGACATAGAAAGTGTTAAGCATGTAAGTACAAGAAAGATTTGGGCAGACAGGATTTTACAATCTAAGGAAAGTCATGAAGATATTTGCCATAGGAAGCTACGTGGGAAAGATGCAGTGCATCATTCTGTTTCTTTATGGAACTGTTAATTACTGTCACTTCTATATGAGATAAGAGACAACCTAATTACTTCACATTTACACAGTCCTTTAGCTCCAAAGTACCAGTTAATGCACTCTAGCCATCTACTCTAACTCCTAACTGTCTTTTCAGGACACACCTTTCTATTTTTCATTTGCTTTTCATAATATGAAGACCAGTTCAGCTCATGGTAAAAACCATTAATAAGGCTCCAGGAAGTATCACATCTCTATCAAGTATCATGTCTCACTTTTTGTATTAAAACTTAACACGGGGTATATTTGAAAAATGTACATGATTGCTCATACATATCCTTTTTATTAAATGTGTTACTTTACATATAAGATACTGTAATACCCTAATAAACCTTTTTTATAGATACTTACAAAGAAAGGGTAGCCAGTAATTCCCTGTTTTATAGGCCCTCTGGTTCCTCTTTTACCTTACAACTGGATGAATGAGAAGAATTCCTATTATATTTATTCAGATTTTGTGCATCAGTTGTCTGATGCATCAGCTACCCTGAAGCAGAGAATCCAAGTATCCCAGACTGTTTCCTGCTGTCTAGCACCCTGGGCTCTACAGGATCATTTATGATAATATTTTCCACATAATTTTTTTGTCTTAAAGTTAAAAATATGTGTTTAATAAACATAGAACAAAATTAAAAAATAACATTATCTCTATTTGATGCAATACTGTTTTTTATCTATGTAGGTATATTTGCTCTGAATGTAATTTTTTTGTAATTTGCTCTGTTCTGATAATTTTGCTCTTTTCTTAATTTTTTAGTGATTTCTCAGCTTCTACAGGTTGAGTATCAACATCTACCACCCAAGAGACGTAGCACCAGCATTTGGCCAAACAACACCAGAAATATTCTCAATGTGAAGGTGTTTCATTTTAGACTGATTTAAGAATGGATAATAGGTTTTGATGTTGTTGAATTTTTTGTCTATTCTGACTAATGCATATCCAGAAGGATAAGAACATTATTCCTCCTCCAGTGTTCCATAATAGAAGACACCTTTGCATATTTAGCAGTGATAGACCAAGTGCATATGGTTCTTGCTTAAAGGCTATTTAGGTGAGGGGAAAAGTATCCTTAACATTAAGATAATCTATATTTTCTTTTCAGTAGTTATTAACTAGTGGGCTTTTTTCCCTTGCATTTCTGTAGGCATAGTCACCTCACTCAGTACAGCAGTCATATAAATAATGCAGAGTTTTAATGTGAAGATTTTGGAAGGGGTGTCACAATTCCCTGCTTTTCAAGTCACGTTTTGGTGAGCATATTTAAAAGGAGGTTGAACGTGGATTTCCCTAATGTTGTGCATAAAGCAGTCTAAAATTAGTTTGATCTTACCCAAAAATGTACTTTAAAAAAGAATGCTACTAAAATTCTAATTTATTTGAGAATTAATCAAATAACACACATTATATAGTTATTCATTATGTTGAACCCACAATCCTGTGATTATCTTTAATTGTTTTCTTCAGGCTTTAAAAATGGTTTTAAAAATCATTCCCAAACTGTAGATGTTGGAATGTTTACTTCTAAATTATTCCTTTTCTTAAACAGCTACCTTAGTGGAATTTTTTGGCGTTGTTTTTTGTTTTTTGGTTTTTTTCCCTTAATGCAAAAGTTGCTTATTAAGTACCATTTAAGAAGTCATAGATGTTGAAAACTTGTTACACGACAGTCAATCCATCCTTAAAATTGTAGCTGTCCCTCAAGATATTTGACGTTGACTTATGTTCCCAGTTCAAGAAATATATATAGCGAAGGTTGCCTTTCTAACCACTGAATTAATCTGTAACCATAGAAACAGCTGAACTGACCGCTAACTGGGATATTCATCCTGATAAACATCTCACCAATTCTACAGAGGCCTGGCTATTTCAGGTTCAGCATTTCAAGCCCACAAAAAATGTAATTGACACTAAGTATTATTAAGTACTAAGGGAAAGAAATATATGTATATATATCACCACACATTCTCACGAGATACACTCCTCCCATCACTGGGTTAAATACGATTTCTGCCTTTTCACTTTACTCAAATGTTCTTAAAGTACAACAATGCAAGTTTTGATTATGAGAATTTGTAAAATGAGTTGTAGTCTAGAGTACTTAAGTTTGTACTCAAACTGTAAATGAGTACTTAATTAATGGATTTCTATAAATATAAGCATGTCTCCATTTATTTTTTTAGATCTTTTGCTATTATCTGTCTCCTAGATACAGTATATGAATATATACCCATTTTTATCTTTAGAACAAGTGACTTCTATATGTTCCATCACTTAGTGAGAGTTGAACAACTAGATTTCTCCCCAAGTTTATAAAATTAAATTTGAACTACTATTCAACTCAAAAACTCAAAGAGTGCAAAACTAATGAAAAAGCAAAACAAAACCAACAATATAAAATGCTGATGTGTTTTTCAGCTTCATACTGGATTATCAAAAAAGGAGTAAAACTTGTCATGTGGTTTTACCCAGAGTCTTTTATTTTAGAGCAAGGTAAAAGTCATGCACCTGATTAAGAAGAAAAAGATGAAGAAATAATTTTAGCATGAAGAAAAGCTTCGGGAAAAAACAGTAAGCTGCCAATAAGATAGAAGTTAATGAGGAATTGGTCCTCTGAAGCACAGATTTCTGTATATGTATATATGTGTGTCTATGCCAGTAGATGTATATGAAATATTAACTTCTTAAAGTACGAGTTTTTACAAAATTTGTTTTTTAAACAGGGAGGATCAATTGGGTTGAAGTATCCTAAGCTATCTGTGATTTCCAGGAAACTAACCAGCAGTTCTTCCCTGGGTGTGTGTTTTTGAATGTGGGTATGGGCCCTTCTACAAATAGTGTTGGTTTGGGGAGGAAGGAAAAAACTGGCACAGGAACACAGTGTAATTGAAAAAACGAGTCTCCATAAATAATTTAACCAAAATCCCCCAAAACCCAATGATATTTAACAATAAGTTTGGTTTTGTACAGGACTCTTAAGATCTCCGGGGTTATCTTGGTTACTACTATGAGATGTATAAATTGTGGGAAACTCCACTTTTGACATGAAGTTGTAAAAAAAACCCAAAAACTAGGAGGTGTTTGTTTTATCCGTGTGGGAGATTTAAACCATCACTGAATGATGGACCTTAATTTGAGTTTGCCAGTATTAAAGAAAAGTCTCTAAGACCAGAACACATTCTTCAAATTTCTCACTCCCTTGAGTACTTTTTAAGGGAGTTTAATGAGATATAGAGCATGAGACTGGTTCTCTAAAACTGATCTTTAATTTGATGGTTCCATTTTTTCTTATTCTCATGATTTGTGATGCAAAATGAAGCCCCTTGAAGGTCTTTTTCATACATGTCACACCCTAATTGTCAGTCATAGGATGCTGGAGTTTGAAATTAATTTTCTTTAGGTTTTGGCTTGTTCTATTTTGTTTACTTTTGTTTTGTTTCGATGTTTCTTTGCTTTAGTTTGTTTATTTCTTCAGTAGAATCAAGTGAAAAATTTGTCTGTAAAAGAATGACCTCGAAAATATATATTTAATGTTTTTATAACTGAAGTTATTAACTGAAGAAACAAAAAAGTATTTTTGGTTTTCATAATGTTAACAGTTTTACAATGTACAGAAACAGAGAACATGGGGTCAAAGACTAAATTAAGTTCACCAATTTTATACTGTGTAATGGTAGGTCATAAAATCAATCAGGAGACTGTCAAAGCCAAAGAGAGTAAAAAAGAAGAGTAATAAAATACATACAAGTGAGGTTGTTGTATAGGCGCCTAACAACCACTCCACGAAAGATAAATATTGTTGCCTTTTTGTGATTATTTCAGCTTTCAGAATGCAGAGTGTGGAAAGAGCTCATTCTCTTAACTTTGTTAACAACGTGAAAAAGTTTTAAACTTTAGTTCTTATAGGATGCAAATAGAAAGACTAAAATTTCAGAGTGCAGAGAGAGGGTTTGTTCCTGGATTGCTTCCAATAGTAAGTTTGCAGGAACAAAGAGTAATCACAAAAAGAACAACTCCCTGTTAAATAAGGTGAAATCCTTCCAGTGTCACAAAATCAGGCATGATCAAAAAGTAGCCATCAGCATCTCATTTTGTCTAAAAAATCTGAAATTCCAAGGGGTAATCTATAAATTCAGAGTTAAGGCCTCAGCGAACCAGGAACTGTAACCCATTACCTGATCATTCTTTGATATGCACTTACCTTTATCAATATTTCTCAGCAGGTCTGAAATAATCCAGTTAAGTTCACTGTTTTGGCAGCATTTCAGACCTGTATGAAATGTCTGAAACGTCTCTACTATTATATCTTCATAGATGTAATATGAATTTTCTGCACTTTGCACCTTTTGTTTCGCTAGTATTTCAAAGTAGATAGTCTGTAATTCAAATACTAAATTTTTAAAACAAGATATAAAAGTACTCTGTCTAGGCCCTGGTTGTAATTTGTTCCCAAACCCTTCTTCATTTGATACATCAATTAACAGAAAACATTCTCACGCAATAACAGAATGTTCATGACCACACTACTCTCTACTTGTTCAAGAGGTTGTCCTGGTCTTTACCTTTACAGAACTGCTTTCATTTAGTTTTATTCTGTTTGGTTTATTTTTATTGCACAATATCATTATATTGTTACCATACTAGTGACTCATAGTTACTAACTTTGTTTCAGAGCATGTTTCTCCCTTTTTACAAATTTAAAATTAAAGGAATAGAGAGCCACAGGATAACAGTCTTCATTTTTCAATAGATTTGCTATCAGGAAATAAGGAATATAGATTCTCATTCTGTATCTACTAATCACTCAAAGAATGAAATAGTCATTAGAAATATGCAGCATCATCCACAAAATCTGAAATTGATACTGAGGCAGTTTATCAAAACATAATTCAGTGGCTTTAGCTACAAAAATTCCTCATCTATTCTTAGGTGCACATCTTCCAATCTTGGCAAATAATTAACTGGAAATTCTATAGGGAGCAACAGCCTTTGCTATACAATAATCCTTCTGCTCTGTGCACTTAAAGAGACTTTGCTACTCCCAGAAAAAATAACATTGCTGAACTTGCTTAAACTCACTAGAACTCCTCTATACTTCTCTAGATACCATCTTTGAGACTGTTTCATATGTGCATCTCCTTCATCCTCTTTTGCCTATTACTATGTGGTTAAAGGTTGGGCAGGTTGTGAAGCTTTTTCTTCACTCAAGCTTTTGACTTTGCAGTAAGAATAAAGGATTTTGTCCTAAATCCTTTTTTCTTTTGCATATTTTGAGAAAAAAGAAAAAAAAATCACAAACAAACAAAACATTGTGAGATTTTTCAGTAATATTGTCACAATTAAGGTTGCAGCTACTTGATCTGGTGGTAAATGTAGTTGCCTCTTCGTGGGTAAACTGTCAAAATAGAAGAAGCTACTGTCTCCACAGATTAGATTCTTCCATCTGCCAGCATTCGTGTGCCTGTGGCTGAGTTGTACGTATCAGCTGCATGACACAACTTGAATTCACATCAATGTCAAATCAATCACAGTACTTTTATCAGTTTTAATTGTAGTTTCAACTACTTGTGCACAGAGCAGACATTTAAAGGCTTCACTCATGGGACAGTAACAAATGACCCTGGGACAGTAATAGTTTCCGCAGACATTTTAAAATTATCACAAATATGTGTTTTAATTTTGTGAGTCAGAGATAAATGGTAAGGTATCCTTCAGAATTAGTTTTTTGGACTGTGCTTATAAAGTTTTTTGCAGAAAGTCTAGCTTTTGCCTGTGCTCCTAGCCTATGATCAGCCACACAGACCAAGAAGTGCTGAAGAGTACACTGACAAAGCTTACTCTCTACCTCTTGTTCCACTACATTGCTTCTAGATCAAGCACATTGCCACACAGCTAAATGGTTTCCAGGTGTTTGAAAGTACCAGCAGATTGATTTCAGATCTTTTTGGAAATGAGTGACTCCATTGCACCTGCTTGAAAAACCAGGAGTCTATGCTTAGATACCATTGCTGTCTGCTCATGTGCGTTCCCTGCTGCTGAGGCTTCCTGCCACTGTTCTGATATAAACTTACATTCTCCAGCTCCTTCTCTAGCCTCTGCATACTCTGGTCACTGTTCTAAATACTAACTGCTATGGATTTGCCTTTTATTACCCCTGTATTTCAGTTGGTGCAGGACCAATGCAGGCAAAGGTTTTTTCTCAACTACTTCTCCAGCTCTGTGTTATTTCAGTATGACCTCAGGTCTGCATCCGTGTATGATTTTTCCTCCTCCCCATTTAAGATGTTAGGAGAGTAAAATACGCTCTTATTTCAGAGATACTTGAAAATACTCTTTTCAAAATCTAGTGGATGACTTTGCTTTTGTGGTAGCTGATATTATGCTATGATATTTAAATGCAGGTGTTTGGGGTTTTTTAATCCAAAAAAAGGGTTTCTTTTAGTCCCTGTTTCATGGCACAAGGATGTTAAAACTATTTAACACTCTCTATACTGATGCTTTATATATATGGCAGACATAGCTGGTTTTATTCAGCCTTGCTTTTTTCTTAATATGCCTGAGTTATCTGTGCTGAAATGTACTGAATTTTCTTGAAGCATACATCTTCCAAAATTTTAAATAGTTAATTTTAAAAAAAATTAAGCTGTGGCAAAACATAGTAGAAATTTTTAATATAGAAACATGCAATAAAATGGGGAGGGGGTTGCTGTTACAGAGACAATATCTCTGTAATTTTATTTATTCAAATAATGTGCTTTAAGCAAATCCTACTAAAATTATGAAACAATTAGGAATTTGCATTCAATGCATATTTTCATATATGCATATATACATGCATATACAAAGTTATCAATGTTCATAGAGAAAAAAATATATCTCAACTTCTCTATTAGAACTATGGAGCAGCAAATGAGTTCACATATTTTTAAGAATTCATGACTTTTCTAAGACATATTAACCTAACTTTGAACTATCCTCAGAATTAATGCTAAAAGTTCATTTGTCAAGTAAATGAGGAAAGTATGTGTTAGATATATTAGTTTTAACCCTCATCTCTCCTCAGAATGTGAGTGATCTCATTTTCAAAATTTAATCATTTTTGTTCATATTTAACAAGATTCCCAAAGTCTCCTTGGATAAGAGAAGCAGAATGATAAAACAGGGGTTATTTTAACACAACCCTTGTTGAATTCAAAATGCTTTTTATGTAGAAATTACTTTACTTCTCCTATTTGCATCATTATGAATATATTTTCCTCATGTTTCTGTTGTAATTTTCAGAGAGGTCAATGGCAAAAATATGCAAATTCCAGAAAACTGTGTTATTACCTCATCAAGAGTGAAATCCTGAACTTTATTTCAGTAACTTTCATATGCAATTAAAGCTCAACTTTCCCAACAGGGTTATACTATGTTTAATTAAAAATGAAGTTCATGATAGCCAAATACAACACACTAAATCAAATGAAAACATCCCTACCTTATAGCCTAGCCTTCTAAAATTGCTGATAAAGTATGAAAAGGAATTTTGACTTCTCACTTTTTGTTCTTCAAACCAAACAATTTGTTACTTGTTCAATTCAGGAAGATTTGTTTCAGACTTAAAAAGCAAAGATCTGTATTATGCAAATAATACTTTATGAGTTTTGCTGTTCTTCTGTTTTTTCTACCAAGTGATCAAAGAAATCTAAAAAGGTGATCAATGGTCCATCATCAAAGCAATTAGTATTAAACTATTCAATATTTGCTATGTCTACACTGATATTGACAGGTGTTGTGGGTTAAGCACAGAAGGCAGCTAAGCATTGCCCAGTCACTCACTCACTCCCCCGGCAGAACGGGGCAGAGAATCAGAAGAGCAAGAGGAAAAAATTACCCATGGGCCAATATCAGCACAGTTTAAGAAAGGAAGAAAATCTTCATATACCAGCAGAGCAAGAAAGGAATTCATTCTCAGCTCCCTTTGTCAGGAAGATGTTTAGCCATTTCCAGAGGAGTAGGGCTTCATACATTAACAGCTACTGGGGGAGAGAGGAGCCATAGCCACAAACACCTCCTGCTTCCCACTGCTCCACATTTTGCTGCTGCCACATATCCTCCAAGCTAAAGTAATGCTTATATGTGCATTATATACATAAGCAGATCCCAGCTGCCTTCACTGTTCCATCAGGATGGCAGTGGGATCCTGGATGCAGGGTACTTTGGGTTTGCTTTGGTCTAATTCACTATGAGAGAAGCCGAATAATCCACAGGGTAAATGGTAAATCCTGCTGTTCATCTGGCACAGAGTGACTTGTGGAACTGTGGGAGCTGCAGTGCACATCTTAGCTATAAGGTCCCAGGCCCTCCAAAAAAACCAAAGACAAAATTAGGGGACAATTTCAGAAATAAGACACGGGAGTATATCTGCATAGTACCAACCCTTACATCAAAATGCTACATTTGAGATTGGCTTACGCTGCTATTTTAAAATATCTTATTATAGTTATATTTAACATGTTCTAACATGAATATATTCTTTGGATGTTTTATGATATTATCTGCTTCCATGGTCTCTCAGGTAGTGTACTTGGTGTCAATGATAATTTTAAATCTAAGGAATAATGATAAATATTGCATATTTCTGGTCTGCAAAACAATAAATGTCATCTGCAGTCAGACTGTAACTCAAGACAATTAACTGGAAGACAAAAAAATTGCTTTTTCTTTCCCCTGCTGCCAGAGCTGTAAACTCTTTCCCAAATTGCCTTTATAAGAATTTAACTTCCCTACTGATTAGTTTGACTCACATTAATTTAAAAAATACTTCAACTGCAACTTACTAGGCAATAAAAATGTCTCTTTTCCTAGCATGAAAACATCCTGGTTGTTATTTTATTTTAGTTCAAATCTTTTAAAAATAAGCAAATGAGTTAATTAATAATTCTGAAATCCCAATAGAAAGAGTATTTCTGTTTAATTATCTTTTCATCAAAATATCCCTGTGGTATCTTAAGGTAGTTTTTACGAGTAAGTTTTCTTTTTTACTCCCCAAAACCTGTTTTAGCTACAAAACTTAATGCTTAAAAGGAAGGAAACGTTCCACTTTAAATTCCAAATGTAAGCTACATTTTCTATTTCATTTCAATACTAAATTAGGCACTTCTGACTACATATATATTTCCTACCTGGTCTTTTTTGTTTGTTTTCTTTTTTTTCTTTTCTTTTTTTTTTTTTCTTTAACTTTTTTAATTAGTCATGGACAAATTCAAACAGGTAGTAGAAAAATGTTCTGTGTTCATCTTTGTGTAATACTAATAATCAGTACTTTGGAATAACCAGAGGAAGGACAGTGGAGAGAATTCCAACCATAGCTCCTGATAAAGGAATACAAGACAGATTTAAATGATTTGATGACTTATAAATTATTTAACTTGTTCATTCAAAAGAGGTGGCAGAGGCACAGATGTATGGAAATTACAATAAAGACTGGCGTGCTAAAATCTTTGGAAATTGGTGAGGGAGGTCAGCAGAAAGGAGTGCTGCTCATTAGTTTGGATTGTAGGCTCAGAGGTAAACTGGTGGCCTTGGCTGGAACGACACTGCCAAACAGAACTACACTGCCAGGCAGAAGGCAGAGGAGGGAAAAGGGCATGAATGTGTTGGGGGACCACTGAAGAGCTGATAAAGCCAATGGTTAGCTCAGGAATTCACCATGTAGTATCTTTTTGTAGGGATGTGCTAAACAGGACATTCTCTTCCTTATGCTGAAGATGATGTGGTGTTAGCACAGCTGTTATTATTTTTTTAGGACTATTTTTTTTCTTCTAGAAATACTACAGTAGTAGATACAAAAACTTCTTTTTCTTCTTAGGAGACAATGGAGTTGTTTTATAATGTCAAGCTAAGGTGTTTCTATGAATAAAGCACAACACATTTTGTTGTTCTTTAAACATATTTTGACTTGTTTCATTATCCTGCATTTACTACTTATCAAACCTGACTTGTAAGTTGAAGTGTACTTCATCACCAGCAAAACTTGCATAAATAAAAACTTATGAGTATAAAATGATAATTACCACAATCTAATGAATCACATAGATCATTTATAATGAAGGGAAATAAACAATGACTCAGAAATGAACGCATTAATAACTTGGGATGTATTTTTTCCAAAAGCAATGAGTAGTTTAATTTATATGGTGTGTCCATAGACAGTATAACTGGAATCCTATCATTGAAATAATTAGTAGTTAATCTAAGGGGATAAACATATCTAGCAGAGTCCAAATTGAAAAATGGCTATTAAAATTATCATTAAACTAGGAACATTACTATAAAATTATAGTAAATGGCCAACATGATTATAAAGAAAATGCAAAAATCTTCAAGAGATAATTTACCAAATGTAACATCTCTCAGTCCCTCATCAAGTACCCTCCCCACTGCAATTATTATTAAAAAGTTCCTAAACAGAAACTGGAACCTATTTAAATAAAAATTTGCATGTTTACAAGAGAGAAATAATAACGAAAATAAGCTCTTGGATTGTCTTTGTTTAATTTTTCATTTAGGTATGTTGGATGAGTACGACCCAAGTGTGACTACAGAAGTTGACAGTTTTGGCTCAGGACCATTATCACGGTGTTTCACAGCAGCACCTTTCTTCCTCAGTGAGATAAAGAGGTGAAACCCAAATACCTACAACTACAAGAGTAATAATGAAAAGTTGTTGGATTGCATTTCAAATATTTTTTTAATGTATGTAGAGAAACTAGTTTCAACATATATGAAATGGTGATAGGATTTCCACGTAAACTTGTGAATACTCACAACACAAAAATAAAGTAGTAGAACATTTTGAGTATATCAAAAGATTCACACACTATACTAGAATCTCTAAACCAAGAATAGTATAAGATTGTTACATTACTTGCAATAATTTAGCATATAATTTTAACTTATAGTAAATGATAAAATTATTGTATGTTTGGAACACTGGAAAAATCTATCTTCTGATTCACTCGCTTTTTTAATATTCATGAATATTTATTATTAGATTATTTTGTCCTCTATTTTAGTTATAAATGTTATCAACTTTCTATATATACTGCATGTTACCATTTACTTGAAATCATAAATGGATTACTGGTTTTCCAGTTCAAATTAGATGATTATAATATGTAACTAAGTTGATCTATTAGGAAAATATCCACTCAGATACTACATATACATATATAATATCTATATATATGTTCCTGGTGATTGGTGACATGTCACAGGAGCTGATTTAACTGAGAGAAGTCACAGTTAGACAGGTTAAGAAATTTCAGTTGTCCTTGAGAGCATGAGCAAGTGTGTCAGTGGAACTCTCACCTTTCTGTCACTTCAGTCAAGACTGCAGGGACTAAGTAAGAATATGTAGGCAATATTTAGAAACCTATAAAATGTGGAGATCTGGACTAACTAAGAAAATCTCAGATAAATGCATTACACAGTAAGTAGTCCCATTTAGACAAGGTTGATTTTGAGCTTTCACTGCTGTAATGACCACCTCATGGTCTTTGCTTTCCAGTTCCCTACACCCAACCACTACCTGGCAGCCTTCTGACTTGCTCAGGACAAAGTACATCAAGGTTTTTCACTGGTTATAGAATGTTCTTGGCACCTTATTTTGCTTCTTCTATACAAAAGAATTCTGCTCTTTTCTCAGAAACAAACAAACAAACAAACAAAACACCCCCAATACTCTTAGTTATTTAAAGTGACTAAGTTATTTAAAGATAAAGCATACAAAATATTGAATAGTTTTTCTTTTTGTGTTTTTCTTTGCAGATATTCAAATATTGGGTCCATGGTATTAATATAAAAACATAATATAAAGGATGTTTTTCTTTTTTCTTCAAGCACTGGGGGAATCTTTTTTGTAATAAAGAGCAGTACAGAAATCTAGAATGAAGGTCTCAGCTTACAGGGTAATGAAGCCCCTTTGTTTCAGCACCCAGTAAATGTCAACTGATAGACTAAAACTGGCAGAGAAAAATGATTGGCAGCATGTTCAAACAATTCACAAAATACAAGAAGACATGTCATTGTTTGTGAAATTTCTGTGACTGCCAGATACCATTCAGGTTTGCACTTGACAACTCATGGAAACCATTATATTTTTTCTGTTCAGTAAGAAAATATAAAAATGTCTCTATGCTCACATTGCCAGCATTAGAGGCATTAAGGATCTTTGAATTCTATCTAAATGATTTTTGATATCAAGTAGCCTAATGAAAGCTGATTGTCTAATCAGCTAATACACAGCATTTCTGATAATAAATGCAACCATGTTAGTGAAAATTTAATTAAGATAAATACCCATCATGTGTTCAGTTATATCAGTATAAAAATTTTCAAAATAAAATGAACATTTATTCAACACACCTCAAAATGGCTTAATTGTGTACAAAATAGACTTTTTGTGAAACTTCCAAGGACACAGTTTATTTTCACCCCAATAATTAAATCATATATTATATTACTATTATGTCTACATCTTTAAAGATCTGTCCTTATTCCTACTTTTTGGATAAATTAATATTGTATCTAAATCATGAGACTTGACCAAACAAGAGCACTATGATTGAGTCATACTTTTACTTACAAAGTTCTGTTACACCATCCCATAGAGGAAATGTTCTAAAAATAAGTTCTATCCTTGTCTTGTGACATGCCATTAAAAAAAATAAATAAATTGTATAGTACCAAAAAGCTTGATGTCTGATGCAGCCATGTAGCTGTCATGTTACTATAAATATATTGTCATTATTTTATTAATCTCTTTTAAATATTTCTGTGCTTTAAAGAACATACAGAGTAATTCTGTGCTATGTACCACGGGGAGAAACAACGTCACAAAAGAAACTGTTCATAGGAATAAGAGGTATGATAGTGGCTTATTTTTGAACTTTGGATCTCTTTAGAAATTACAGATATCTCATAGTTTCTGTTATGTGAGGACCAGATGGTTCAGCTTTGGGATAGTAAGAAACACAATCCCAAGACAGCATTCAGCAGGTGTCTAGCTCCAGCTGACCAGACAGGTTTGCTATTCTTTCACTTCACACAGACAAAGCCAGAAATGATGCAAGACAATTAAATAAGCCACAAACACTATAGTTACTGAATATAGAGGAAATTATGTAAAGACTAAGCAAAAAAATAAACACATAAAATTTAAACATATTCTCTCTCACGGACCATGTTGTCTGCAGCATAGACAGCAGGAGAGAGCTCTCCTTTGCTTTTTAGTAAGTTTCCTTTTACCTAGCTGAGGCAGAGAAGTTCCCCAGACTTTGGTTTTTCTTTTTATTGCAACTCATTGGCCCAGCTCTGGACTGAAATCTCAGAAGAAAACTGGGAGCTTACACTTGTGGCCCTTGGAGCCTGGGACGCGGCATTGCCCAGCACAGGAGGGACTGGTAAGAGACTCAGCAAGCTGAGCTACAGCCCACAGCAAGGATTTTCTGAACTTGCCATCTCTTCAGAACAACGAGAGGTTTTATTGTTTAATATTGTACATTTTTTATACTTGTGAATACTTTACTTGTTAGATAAACATTTTTTTTTTTCACTTTTCTCCAAGGAAATCTTTTCCCGAACCAGATGCAGAGGGGCTGCTTGAATCTGTTTTCTAGAGGGACTCCTTTGGAAGTTTCCTCCCAAATTTGCCCTAAACCAGGACTCCCTCCCTCCCTTCCTTCCTGCCTTCCTGCCTTCCTGCCTTCCTTCCTGCCTTCCTTCCTGCCTTCTTTCCTGCCTTCCTTTCTTCCTTCCTTCCTGCCTACCCGCCTTCCCGCCTTCCTGCCTCCCCGCCTTCCTGCCTTCCTGCCTTCCCGCCTTCCTGCCTACCTGCCTTCCCGCCTTCCTGCCTTCCCGCCTTCCTGCCTGCTTGCCTTCCTGCCTGCCTGCCTGCCTGCCTGCCTGCCTGCCTTCCTGCCTGCCTTCCTTCCGCGCCTTCCTTCTGCGCCTTCCTTCCGCACCTTCTTCCCCTTCTTCCCTCCTTCCCTCCACTACTAGTATCCCGCAAATTAGAAGTCTGGAAAAGCCCTAAAAGAAAATTCCAAATTTTATATAATTTGAAAAATTGAGCATTATTGGTACAGGAAGAAAAGAAAAAAAAAAAAAATCAAGGCAGTAGTTTATTTTCAGAAATTTTTATTCTGGCATTCACCAGAGAATGTATGATAAAGGGATGCTTGCTCAATAGTCCTTCCTACATTTTATTCCAACAGCAAAATTGAGGCAAAAATAAGCACATAAAGAAATCAACGTTGATTTAGCCTTGCATTCCCTTAAGGAGTCTAAGATTGGAAGGCAGATAAACAGTAAAATAGGGCAAGATCATATCTCAAATTATCTCTTGCCTTTCAAACAATGTTTCTACTTATTTTCTCACTTTTATAACCAATTTTATCTTTGTTATTATCCCTGTCTTCTCATATTTCATATGAACTGGGAAAATCACCAGTGAATTAATAAAAGCAAAGGAAAAATTTCCAAGCAGGAAATAGTCATGCAATTTAAATCCTAAGGCAGTGGGTTACAGAATCACTGATAATCACAGATTTTGTTAGAACAATTTATTCTACATTATCTCCCACAAGAATTACTTGAACTATCTTTCAGGTTTATATATAATATTGAGGATATATTAGAGACTTAATGTACTCCTTTCAATAATAAGCTTCTGATCAATCAAATTAAAGTTCCTTCCCTTGTGTAGAGAATCCCTGTAGCACATAAAGAGCAATTTAGACATCACTGGATTTTGATCCTCCCTTTATAAATTTTTTTGCATTATTGTGCAGTACTCTGTGATTGGAATCATCTGTTGGAGGACAGGCAAGGTCAGGCGCCGGATTCACAACCATGGGAGAGAGTCTGGCTCACACCACGGCTTCAGCATGTACAGACCCCCTAAAGGGCAGGCAGTGAATGGTGAGGAGTATATCAGAGAGCTGCTGGGAAAGGCAGGGTTGCCTCTATGTTGGATGTGCATCAAGGGCCAGGAGTAGGAGGAGTAGTCACTGCAGCTGAGACGCTGAGAGCATGGGGTGGGAAAACAGTGACCGTGGTGTGCTGGAGTTGCACTGGCCTCCCAGCCATTTAGGGTTACATGAACTCTATTTTAATAATTTGAAGTTGAAATTAGTCAGGAAGAAATAAGCTAATTATGATCACTGGTAATAATTAATCACACATTTAAAAATATATGCCACTTAATGGTTTTGCTCCAGCACAGGGTGGCTTTGAAGCAGTGAAAAAAGACTAATTAAAGCTAGCTGGCTGCCAGGTAATCTTAAAAATATTATTTAAATAATCAATAACTGTTTGTGCATTAAATTAATGAATATTAAGTAAGTTGGTTTCTTAACAAATATTTTTTCAGACATGATCTTCTTTCAGTCACTAGAGTTTATCATATTTTATTACTTTTTCTTCTTTGTAGGACATAATTTGACAGATCTTTACAATAAATGCAAATCTCATATTGCTGACAAAATTCCAATGTGGGCATCAAATGATACTTTTTAAAGTTTATCAACATTTCAGAGCCATCCAGTAAGATTCTTCCAGATGCAGACAAGATACTTTTTTTTAAAATGCAATCCTGATGGAAAAAAGATCTGTAAAAGAAGATAATAGTGTTTCTGACTCAGCTTCAAGGAGAGTCATGGCAGAATTTTGAAGTCTAAGAGCTCTTTGGCAATTCAGCAAGAAGCACTAACTTGTTTTAGTAAAATTTGCCTGTTATAAATTGCAGCTGGTTGCCAACTTTTGATTGGACCAGATAATCTCTAGAGACCTTTTCCAACTCTGACGGTTCTGTGATTCTGTGATTATGTGACCTTCAGGTGTAAGTAATGTGAGATGTCAATAAACCGCATGTATCACTTGCCCTTTTGCCAGAGAATGCTGCAAGAGTAATTCATACTGCATCAGAAAGGGAAGTGCTTCCCAAGCCCTGCTGAGCAGTGGGCTCTTTTTATGGATGGGGTGTATTCTTCACGAACACAGTTCCTGGAAGGCTCAGCAAAAAATGCATGTAGAGGCCAACTTTTAACACACGCTTTATAACTTTATTGTTCGTTGGAGCATGAAAGATCTAATGGGATGCAAACGGTCATCACTGTAGATAAGAATTGATCAGAAAATTCACAACTGGAGAAAATGCTGGTGGGAAATTATTGTACAATGTCATTGAAACCAAGTAAGTTTTGCTATAAATGAGCAGGAGAAGAAATATTGGGCTTTTGTGTGAGCTAAATTGCATTGCATGGTAGTTGTCAGCCTGTCAGTGAATGAGATTAAAGCAATTCTTATAGTATAGATCTGTCCAGAAACATAATCTAGGAGAAAATGCCTAGATGAAAACTATAAAAACTGCAGTTAGACTGTAAAATTTAATCAGCATTGATTAGTTGAAAGTTTAGGTTTTCTGCACTAAATTTTTTTTAATTCTCTTTTGGTTTGATCGGTCCTACGTTAGGATTTGAAAGGAGTAAAAAACAAAATCATAATTGATTTTTTTTTTTTAATCTAGGGTCTGCAAATATTTACAGAATTATGATTCCTTTCTTTTTTATTAGTTTATAATTATTTCCTTTCAATAACTTTTTCAGTGTCAGTATGCACACACTAAGACTTTATAGTCTTCATAATATTAATATTGTCAGATTTCTGATTTAATTATATTTGCAGGTCAACACTTTTGTCTTAAAATAGTTCTTTTTTAGAAAAATTAATCACAACATTGAAATTTCACATTAATAAGGGACCATATAGACATTGCTTTAACTGCATTTTACACATCTATGAAGTGGAATTTTTTCTACAATATAACACTGAGGTTCTAAAAGGAAGGAGGAAAGTATTAGAAAACATTGCACTTCATGGATTTAAATCTCATTCTAAGTTTGTCTGTTTTGTTATATTACACAATTGATCCTTTATTCCAGTATTTCATGTGGAAGTTGAAAATTCAGTATACGAAAATCAGGAATTATTCCAAATTAACCATGGAAAAAAATAGACAGTTTCCCAACAAAAGCCTCCAATATAGACTTTTCATTGACTCCCAAAGTTTTAGAGGCCAAGCTTTGGCAACCAACCAAACCTAGTCTTGGGAAATCGGGATAACGTAGTTGTCTTTACCATGGCCTGTCACGTTTAAACAAAAATAAATACATAAGTACTCTATTGTGTTAGAAATGATAGCTGTACAGTACAGAGCTTTGGACAAAACTTTCCCTAGTCTCCTTCATTGAAGAAGGTGTTTGCCAAAATATCAACACAGTAAGTGAGGATTCAGGGGAGTTCCTCTGTACAAGGAGAGGATCAACACCGAATTTTGATCTAGTGTCCATTTATTCAACTTAAAATCTGACATTTGATAATGTTGAAAAAGTCCTAAAATATTTTTCATATTTAATGCAAATTATTAATGTAATCTACCCACATAAAATAGGTGAAAGGTAACTGTCCTGGTTTAGGGCAGATT
>VYXF01006678.1:240125-261589 GCA_013397295.1 Polioptila caerulea | reverse complement strand
TACCTCCATCTTGGCTTCACTCACCCCCATGTACTAAAACCCAAAATCTACTTTTCCACCCTGTGACAATCTTAATATTATTTTATTTAAATTTGTGAGACTTGTATTTTTTCTTTTAAAGCTGGTAATCTCTCCCATGGACTAAAATCCAAACCACAGGTGTCTTGGGCTTGGTGCCAGGGCTTCTGAGCCCTCTGGGCCCTCTGCACAGGTCCCTGAGCCCCCAGAACAGTCAAGGACAAGCTCTGGGTTCCCACAAAAACCATCAGCTTTATGTTCACACAGTGCTTTGTATGGTGAAAACACAAAATATACAGTGGATCTGTATATCCACAAAAAGCCACAGTGTAAGAGACATTCACAGTATGAGCACAGCATCTAATGCTTATTTACTTATCCTATAATGAGAAAGTTCCCAAACAGATGGTGTGACCAAGCCTCAGGAGACTTCAGAGAGATGTCTGGAAATTGATGGGGCTTTTTCTAGCTGGAAATAGAAAAACTAAACAAACAGAAATAAAACAACCCTCCAAATCCAGTAGAATGGATCATATCCTTCAATTCCACCTTGCATGCCAGATGAAAATACAGAGCACTTCAAATAAACATAGCATGACTTCAATTTTTAAATAGAGTCACAAAAAAGTATATTGATTTTTTTTCAGACATTTATAAAGTGAAAACAAAATCTTGATTCACACGTATGCATGTACTGTATTTCTATTATCTGTAGTATCCATACTATTTTCTAGCCATGGGGAAAGCTGCAGCTTCATTAAAACAAAAGTTGAAGTACAATCAGAATTTCCCAGGATTTTTTTAGAACTTGTGGATGTTTGCTTGCTATGAATTATTCTGATTTGACTTTTCCTCAAACACAAAATGAAAATATACAGAGATTGTGCTTTAACTGCTCTGGCACTCAGTTTAATCTTTTTCAGCATTCATAGTTCACTATTTAATACAACAATCCACCTGTGGCCTTTTCCATTCTTATGTTTAGGAATAGAGATGAGTCCACTACTCCTTTTGAGTATATCCCCACATTTCAAAGTATTTTAAAGCTACTCTGAGTCACTTTCTACAACACATGAATCTCACTCATATTTGTGAGCGTAAGTAACTTATATATATGTACACCTTTCAGTCCTGAGACTGTTCCTTCCTATATTATTTAGAGATAAAATGTGGTGCCGACATTTAAGTCTCATTTAACCTCTGTCTCAGTTATAAGGCTCTCACAGTGATGAGACTGCATATAATTTTTGTCTAGCTGGAAATAAAACCTTATGGTTTTGTAGCTGATGAAAACATAGGTGATGTCTCTGACAGGACTGTTATCAACCATAAATGTACACTTGTTTATCTGATTGTAGCTGCCTAGGGCTTCAGTGCAAGAAGTGGCTTTGTCCAGAGGGGCTAACAGAGTGATTTGAGAAAAGCAGACTATACTTTTAATTAGCCCTATTGATTCCTTGCAGAAAGAACTTTAAGGTTTGTTTTTTTTTTGTTACTGTTCAGAAGAGAGTAGAGCTAGTCCCTGGAGTCCAGCTAACCTGTGGCAGCTTGACCTAAAGACTTTAGTGCTTTGTTAATAGCAGTTAACTTCTCTAAAGTGTACACAGAGTTACAGAAGGCCTCTTAGAAAAATCTGAAAGACAGGACACATGGTGCAGAGACACACTGAGAAATGAAAAACCATACAAGGGATAGATATAGCAAAAGTTATGCGATTATTTATGAAGGGAAGAGGGCCTGGTGAATCCCAGATTTTATGTAGAACAGAGATAGAAACAATAAAACAAAGGCTGAGTTATTTGATTTAGAGTTTCTCCACCTCCAGAAAAATAACCTCAAAACCAAACTAAAAAAACCACAACATGGCTCTCTCTTATTTTTCCACCCTGCACAGATACTCTGTCTGGTACAATGACCTATTTTGTCATAGAAAAGGCTGACAGGTTATTACTTACATATCCAAGTCTTCATCTCTGAAGAAAGCACATTTCAATATCCATGGCTGGCTATTAGCTGATTCATGGCTAATGTATACAGTCTTTCCACTGTTACAATTGAATCATTTTATTCAACAGAGCCCTGACTTTATGAAAGGCTTCTTATTGCTTTTCACATTGTGAGGAAAACAAAGTTGATTCCATAATTCTTTGCTTTGCTTTACTCTTTCCTTTTTCTCCCTGCCCTGCCCTGCCCTGCCCTGCCCTGCCCTGCCCTGCCCTGCCCTTATCTGGGGAGTGGATGTGATCTAGCCTCCAAATCTTTCCCTAATTTGACTTTATTGTTGTCAGCTTTTCCCTCTGGAGCTAAATATTCTCTCTCAAAAGGTGGAAATGACATGGAACACTCTATTATCTTTAATACCAATGCACCAATTCTTTTTTGTTCAAATATAGCTATTTTTTAAAAGCAAATCTCAGCATCAGAAGAAAAATATGCAAACATCTTAGGAGAAGACAGTAAAAATGCTCTAGTGGTAAAGTGTCTGTGGTCATCTTATAGTGGTTTTAAACCCTTTGCAAAATCCAATCTGAACATGTATTTTGTGACTCTAATTTTCATAATATGTCAGCATATATACCTTTTGTAGATTTTTTCATTATAGTTTGTGCTGTTTTTTTGTTGTTTTTTTTTTTTTAATCCAGACTTTTGAGTTTTGAAATGTAAAGTCTAAAACTGGTAGTGGATTTTTCAAGGAGAGTTCATGCTTCTGCTGCTCTATATGACTCTCTCAATCTTTAGATTGTAGTAGACCACTTTTATCTCTAAAGGTGAAATATTCTATTGCCTGCACATTATTTTCACATAAATCTTTCATTTCTGTACTAATAAGATGATTGTCAAGAAAAGGCCAATTGTAAATAAGTGCAATATGGATTATGCATTAACAAAGTAGAACTTAACATTCTGTATTTATGTATAAGGCATTTTCAAACTCAGTTATCAGTGTTTAAGCACATATTTTGTCATTTCATCAAAAGATCTGAGATTCTGTAGTGGATTGACTTAGACTGGATGCCAGGTGCCCACCAAGCTGCTCTATTAACTTTCCTCCTTATCAAGAAAGGATGGGAAATATGATAAAATGCTTGTGGGTTGAGAAAAGGACCGGGAATTCACTCACCAATCTCTATCATGGATAAGATTAGCTTGGGGATACTAATATAATTTATTGCAAATCAAAAGTCAGAGTAGGTTAACAACAAATAAAAACAGATCTTGCACACTTTTGCCCCACCCTTTCCTTCCTCCCAGGCTCAATTTCTCCCTATCACAAGGCCCTTCCGCAGGGTGCAGTCCTTCAGGCCCAGATGGGATCCCTGTGGGATCACAAGTCCAACCAGCAAACCCACTCCAGCATGGGTCCATCTCTCCACGGTGCCACAGGTCCTGCCATGAGCCTGCCTCCAGCACAGGCTTCCAGGGAGGACACAGCCTCCTTCGAGCACCCACCAAAACAGCATGAGCTGAAGGAAACACCTTGCTTTGCAAATTAATGGCAATACCTTACTGTTATTTGGGTAAACCATGCCACTGAAGAGTAAATTAGCCACTTGCACTACTTTATTGCATGCTTATTACTATCAAAAGTCATAAATGAGTGGTTAAAATTTTCCTGACAGAGCCTTCCTTCTAGTCTATTGAAAGCCTTCCTTCACAGTTCCCCTCGTAAGAGAACTAGGTGACACCCTTATATAGTTGTTGAAAATAAGTAAATAAAATTATGACATGGAGACAAATTTCCAAAGAAAATAAACAGAGACTATATGAAATTTTCAACAGTGATGTCGTCTTGAAAAAAAAAAAGAAGAAATCTACTTGAGATGGGCAATGTCATTTGCCCAAATTCTTCATCTGAATGGTCATAGTTTTGAGGAACTGTCCATTCAGAACACAAGAGAATTTTCCTTGATTTTTTCTAAGTCAAAATTCACAATTAGAAAATCTAGCTAGAATAAAGCCCATGTATATTTGTGTACTTTTCTTCTTTGTTTAACTTTTATGTCCTGAACAAATTAGATAATTCAAAAATAAAAATCCTGTCAATTGTTTTTAAATTTTTGTTTGTTTGTGTTTTTGTTTGTGTTTTTTTAGGATGAAACTGAAGATCTTCAGCCAGCTCTTCAGTGTTACTGGAAGCACTGCCTTTGGGGATCTGAAAGCAAAATGGCATTGTCTCTAGGACATAAAGGCCATTGAAGTCTGATAATCTGATTTATTAGGTCTCAGGCTACAAAATCTGTCAATGCTTTATTTTCAGTGTTGATGGAGACAGTGGTTAAAATATTATTATGAGACTTCAAGGAAATTCTTTAAAAGTAACTGACACTTTGGTGTACTCAATTCACACAGAAATTGTACATATACAATACTAAGCTTAAAATCAGCAGATACAGGAAGAATTTTGCTTTGCTCCACTGGAATATGGTTCCTTTAGTAAAACGAAATAAGGTTATTGTGGTGTTCCATAAGTTCTACATTTTCTCAGATTTTGCTAAAAATCATTTGGACCCTGCTAATATGCTTTTCCTTAATTCAATATGTACTTGAACATATCTTGTTTAGAGTAAAGCATGCTTTCTAAGACTTAAGACTGGCACTTTATCTGCAGAGTATTCCTCCCTGAAAACTGAAAAGAAAGGATGATTTATTTTAAAATGGGATAGTATTCATAAATCAATTGCATCTACAAATTTATGTAGCATTGTTTTTTTGAACTAAAAAGACCTTTTTTTTTGTTTTGTTTAAATGAGAAGTTAAAAATATTTTGACCTTTCTTGGTAAGTTTGAGTTGGATGCACATGCATATTGTGGGAGTTTGAATTACGGAAAATAGGAATCTTTAAAGGTGAAAAACTCCAACTTAACCTTTAAATTGGCAACCTTGGTGCTGATGTCAGGCTGAGAAAAATGAAAATAAGAATATTTATTTTTCCAGGGTAGAATACCTTGCCAATGCCAGTCATAATACACCTGCTAATTTATTGTCCCTGCGTAACTAATCTGTTTTTTGTATACGTGACCTTTATGCCAAATTTCTTTGTTACTGGTAAAATAAATAACAGAAATAGCTGTGATCTTTATAGTTACTATTCATACTGTGTCAATAGATCAAAACTCCTGTTGGGCTTTTAATGAAGGGAGAGCTTAGAAGAGAGAGATCTTAAAGCTTATTTTCTGGTTTTGTATTAACGTTTCTCATGCATTACAAAAATGAGACAGAGTGTTTTACTGTCATACTTCTCAGTTGAAAAGTATTCCACATAGTATTACTGCTCAGGCCTTTTTTTTCTAAGGAGCTTAGATCTCCTTGTTTGTTCTCTCATTATCCCCTGGCAATTTCACATTTTATATTCCATGCTTTTATTATCTCACAACAACATTATTAGGGCAAAGCAATTCATAATATTATTCTTCTACTCATTATCTCTTTCTAAAGACACTGCTGTATATTGTGTCTTTCTTTAAAAATCAGATTTAAAATACAACTATGTGCCTGAAAATTTCTTCTAATACGTTGTTTAGATGTGCATTTAAGTAGGTTAGACACTTAAAATCTGCTCATCTCATTAATATAAGGTCCTTAAGATGCTTCGGAAATAATTTTCATGTTCTCTAATACAATAAAATATTATCAGCTTTCAAAAGGCACAGCAGATAAACTGCAAGAGTTGGTGGAAAACAGTTATATAATTGATATGCATATGATATTGTGTATAAATAATATACCATGAATATAAATTTAAATAAGATTTTTTTTTTGTTAAAATGCACAGTGGTAGTTTAGATAATTTAAAAAACCTCTTCTTCAAAGCAAAATAAACCGGTTTAGATTTAGATGTTTTTATCCACTTCTACAAGTTTTTAACATTTTTACACTAGTATTTTAAAAATTCCCCTCCTTTATGTCATGTCATATAAACAACACCATAAACCCAGAAAATTATTTTGAGCTGGTTTTCTTGGATATGTGGGACAAAAGAATTTGCTTTACAAATTAGATGAAAAACAAATTACGTTGTTTGTATCACACTTACCCTTCATTTAAGAAAAAAACAACAGAGGAAATACTACCCAGTTGTAGTATTGACCTGTATCTTTAAATGCCAAAATACCTTTGATAATACACTTCAAAATATTCATACTAAAGGAATATTTTCAGAGTAATTGCATCTGCAAGACAGAAGAATACTTGAAATGTTGAATTGTAGCATTCTACAGATATTTGTACACACAAGTGGTAATCAAATGCATGCAATAATTTTTTAAATTAAAATTAAATTTTGATAAATCACTAAATTGTACAGTCAATTCAGTCAAATGTTTGTATTGAATGCTTTCAATACAGCTACTGAATGGTTGCAGAAACACCCTACCTATTTAATTATAAACAAGAAAGAGCTCCGTATTGATGTCTTTGCTTAGATCTTGAAAACTACACCTCCATGGCTGTCTTAGGTACCCAACTGCAGCATTTAAGCTCCTAAGAGGTTATTCACTGGTCAGCTGGAAATATGAATAGGAATGAAAAAAGGGAGAGGAGGTCCCAGTAGTCTGCCTGACATGACTGAAACTTTGTACTAAAAAAGATTAATCTTAACACTGAGAATTTTAAGCTTGCTTTTCTTTTGAATGTAACTTCCTAATATAAATTGTTTCGCTTCACTACACCAGCATTCACTCTTTATCAAGGAAAATATAGCCTCTTCTAAAAAATCAAAGTATGCATGGGATTTCAATACAGTTTTTACAGTCTTCAAGTTACACTAAGTTATCCAGAAGCAATTTCCCTGCAAAAAATTGTCAAACACTATGTATTTTTGATCTAAGACACAGCCTCGTATTAATGATTCTGTTTCTGGTTTCTTCCTAGAAACAGATATATGTAAGTTTATAGGACTTTCAAGAGATTCTGTAATCTAAGCTATGAAAAGTATATACAGGTGTAAGGAACTGGATGACTAAAAGCAAGGAGTCCCAAGCCAGTTAAATTGCTGCTTGGAAATCACCTGTGCCAAAAAAAAAAAAAAAACAACAAAAAAAAACCCAACAAAAAACAAAACCAACCCCCCCCCAAAAAAAAAATAAAAAACAAACAAAAAAAATCAACAAAAAGCAACCAGAGAAGGAGAAGCATTGCAAGGGAGACACTATTGAAAGGGCTTTCCCGGGAGCCCCAAGGCAGATGGAGAAAGACAGCCAAGGCATCATCACGTACATTGTGCATTCTTACTAAGTTACCTCAAAACCAACTGGATGAGCACTGCCATCACATCTCATGGCACAAACCCGAAGATGTAATTTCTGAACACGTACTGTGTGTGGAGACAAAGCTGGAAATCTGTTCATAGGAAGTGAAAGCAGCCTCTACAGAAAGTCATATGAAGTAATGAACATCCCATACTGTGCTGATGCTGTTGAATGTCTAAATCATCATAAGTATTAAGGTCTTCAGAATTAATTCCACAACCCTTATTATTTTTATAATTTCATTGGCATTGATTTGGCAAACAATATTATTCTTCTTAAAATACTAATGTAGAGTGTGTTCCATCATTAATACTTTGATCTAGTGTATAATGAAGCTTTAATTTTGGTCATTAAAAAAGCACTAACCCAAATCTTCCTTTCTTGTTCCCAAAACTTTCTCACACTAAATATTTTGTCAAAAGAATAAAATTGAGAAGTGAAAAAAGACATCGCAAGGAAAAAAATACAGCTTCCTAATTCAAGAGTCCCTGTGAAACATTTGTTTTATGTTTCCCTCCCTCACATTCTATTGGTCAGACTTACAGGATCCTCGGGATGACAACTAATAACTTCTGAATAATTACCTGGAAGGGTCAAATTAGATAGCAGTTGTTTTTCTCCAGTTGCAGCTCCACTTTGGTGTGTCTTCATTCCATTAAGAATCTTAAGTGTGTAAATCACTTATAACTCCTTATGACCTTTTCCAGTTGCAGTATTACAAAATTCTCTGTTCCTGAATGTTCATTCATACTTTCTATGTAACTTATGTTGCTCTCCACATTTTTTCTTGTTCACTTTTATCTTCTTTCTCCGGCTTCTATATTTCAATTGTGTTAATCCAATTCTTTGTACTTTGTCTCTTCTTTAGTTAATTTTTTTGAATCATTTTTGAGATGTTATTTTTTCAGTAAGGAAGTGCAGTGTATTTGAGAGAAGGCAAAGCAAGACATATTTCAGTACAAGTCAGAAAAACAGAAAGATTACAGAAAGTATTTTTTTTCTGAAAAACTCAGTTTTCTTCTGTGGGTAGAGATGAATAAAATTAGAAAGGAAACTTCAGAAAAAAAAATAAAGAGTAGGTAGTCAAATGCTATTTGCCTTTCTGCAGTTCACAGAAACCTTATTCATTCAGTAACATAAGAAGTATTGCAATGATGTTTCTGAAAAGAAAAGAAAAACCCAAGGAATGTGTTTCATGTTAGGAAAAATTTGGACGTAATTTCTCAAAGTAGCATTCTGTTTAATGATGATAAATCTTAGTATTATCTATTTTGCCATGATTGGCTACACTGTTAAGACCAGAAATTGAATTCTTGTTCTTATTTTTAATGGAAGAAGCTAACAAAGTGATTGTGTTCCTTAAAAGGAGAGAAAAGTCACCACAACCAAGGCATTGTCAATCAGATTACAGATTACATTGTCTGTTTAACTATCTATCTTGTCTGAGAAGAAAAGCATATCAATTTGGGGTGCTTTAAAAAACCCACCTACCAGAAATGATGAAATTTGAAAAGAGCAGGTTGTGAGAGCCTGAAATGTTAATGGTTAATGACTCAAACAATTGGCTGTTTGCAAAAGCGGGATGTGCTTTGATGACAGTGTGTGAGGTGACAGCCCGGGTGCACCTCTGGAGGCTGCAAACTGGGGTTTGAGCCAGATAAGGTAACAGGCCTAGAAAAAGTGGATCCAGTGAGGTTTGGTAGTGCTTTTTATCATGTCAATGTTCTCTCTTATGAAACTGGCTTAGGTGTGAATACTCCCCAGGAAAGGAATCCAAAAATGCCCATGCAGGGCTGAAGGCATTCATCCCTTCTGATGGTGCCTAACTGGCTAAAATAAGATGATGTGTGAGGTAGCTGTCATGTCTCAGAAGGGGCCATAAACCATCAAAGACTCCCCTCAAAATGTTTCAGAGTAATTTCTGGGGCTTTCAACCAGAGGACTGATCCATGGTGCTCATAGGAGAGGTACCTGAGAATTCCACTTGAACCTAAGCTAAAATTAACCCACTAAAATTTGTGCTTTATGGGCTTTCCCCCACCTCAATGGATCAAGAGAACAACCATCACTTCAACCAAAGGACTCAAAATTGCAACTATTAGGTCTTGTCTCTGGATCCATAGGTGGTGATATTTTCTACTCTTAACCTTTCTTTCTCTTTCTTTCACATATATTTTCTTAAGTGTTATTTTTATATCATTATATTTCTACGGATAAAAAAAAATAATGAGAGTAAAGAGACTTTTTCAGTTGTTAATGAAAACTATTTTAAAATGCTTACAGTGGAATTATATATCTAGCAAAACAAATTATATATTCAAATTTTCCTTTTTTTTAATTTTGTTTCTATAGTAATTCTGTTTTCAACATGATCTCATGAAAAACAAAGCAACATTTTGCATTTCAATGTGCCATCTTGTCTTATATAAGCCACAAAATACATACTGAAAATTCCTGAATAACAACAATCAAAGCTTCCAAAAAACGGAGCCCCTTTAAAGTGTGAACCAAGATGGAAATGAGGTGACTCATTTGTGTAGTTGCTTATTCTGAGGGTGAGAAAGAGAGTCAAGTAGAGCACATAGAATAATTTTGCAATAAAAATCCCTGAGTGGTCACTGTCTCATTTTTTGCCTGGGAAAAATTTCATTTTGCACCTCTCGGTAATACATGGGATTCTGTTTAGGTTTTATTATCCCCTACAAAGATGATTTCATGTTCTCCCATGGCAGTTTGTTCCAGTATGTAAATGGCCAAACAATCACAGAGGCTCTCTCCCTTGCTAATCACCGTGCATGTTCCTTAGTATAGCTTGAGTCTACAATTCCTTTTAAGATTTTGTAGACTCATAAGGTTTCTTCAGAGTTTTTCAGTTTAGAACCTCCTCTTCTATTTAAATAAGACAACCACTTTTTCTCAGTGTGGGCCATCTTCTTATTCTTATTTCACATCCTTTGCCATTGAAGTTCTCTGATTTCTTCATGTTCATGCATTAATCTCATCCATATCAGCACCATGGTACAAGCTATACTGTTGGACTTATGCAGTTTTGCTCACAATTTCACACATACAGGCATGCATGTGTAAAATTGTATAAAACAGACTATTTTATTACATCTCTACATTGTCTTTCTGATTTTATGTTTGGGAATTATTTTTTTAATATTATGTTTCAATATAACAATATTTTTGGGTATGCTTTCTTAATGTGAGAGTGACCAAGCAATGGAACAGGTTGCTCTGGGAGTTTGTGGAGTCTCCCACTTTGAACACTTTTTTTTTAAAAAAAAAAAAATCTGGAAATTTATCTGGGCAACTGGTTGTAAATGTTCCTTCTTGAGCAGAGATATCGGACCAGGTGATTTTCAGACGTCCCTTCTAATATAAACTATTAACTTATTCTGTGATAAACCATTCATACCTGTACTCAGAAGTAACTACTCTGCTAGATTTAGAATCTAAACACAGAGATTACTTCTGCCTTTTTGTTGTGACTACACATGGCATGCTAGGAATAATGGTGACAGACTTGGTATTTTAAGTGTTTTGTCCAAACCACTTTGTCTTTTTTTTTCATTTAAGGAACTTGACTTGTCACAGATTATCAGTTTGATTTGCTTCATTGTTATATTCTTCTGCCTCAAATGTCTGTTAACAGTCTGTACAACGATTTCAGCTTACTGCTCATTAAGTTTATGTCTAACTGAATCAATTATTCCTGAATGAATATTAAACTATCTTTTGGATACCTGAATAACCAAGCATGTAAAATTAAGCCTAGTGCTTGCAGTGGGTAACTTGATTCAAATCTTATCTGTGTATTTCTACTTTATAAGTGAACTCTATTTTTGTTTGAAATCTTGTATAAGGGTACACAAAATACTGAACAATGCCAACACCTTTTATGAATTGCTTGAAATAATAAACCACCTATTAAAACAATAGCCTCTAATATTTTCTGGATTACTTTGACATGTATCTTCAGATATCTTCTAATACAGGTTTAAGAAGAAAAGTAAATTGTTAGAATGTTGACTAACTAAGAACTTGAAAATAAGAGAAAATTCAACATAATTCTATGTATTTGATTGCATATATTTTCATGATAGTGACATATTTTTATGATCAATTCCATAATAATATCATTTTATCATTCACAGAGAAATTATTTTTCAGGACTCATGTCTATTCCTTTCATGTCCTTTTCATATATTACTTTTCTTTACATAAAGAACCACAAAATACAACATAACTGAGTCTGAGGTTTTGTAATGTTTGGTTTGGTTTCTTTTATAACAACTCTTCCTCAGGTGCTTCAACACCAATGTTCTTATTCCTTTCCAGAACTCATCTTCAGAAGACCCTTATAAGTTGAAGAATTATTATTCACATTTTCTATAACAGAGGAATTATATCAAAACAAGTTTAAAACTCAAATTATTAAAGGTTCCTAATGATTTGGATGCAAAAGATCCATAGTAACATTATTCAATATTTTGTGTTTAAAGCACAGCTTTCAATGACCAATATCAAAGAGAAGAATACAGTGCATATCTGCAATTTATTCTGTGGGAATCTCATATTAAATAGTGGCCATCTGTCAAAACTTTTCACATGAGTTGCCTTATATCACAGAGGAATCCCATAGAAGATACACTATTTTTCCAGAATTATATGTTTGTGTAATGCAATCCTTTCACATATAGGCTTCACTTTCCATAAGAAACTAAATGAAAATATCTCAATGGAAAAGAATTTTTTTCTCAGCTCAAATGACCTGGGAAGATTTACCCTCCTGGAGAAAAGAAGTATTGTCCTGAATGATATGCAGAGTCTGAAAGGTGCTCTATATCATTTGGGTGCAACACAGAGGAACAGGGAAGGGAAGGAAGCAGGAAAAATTCTTGAAATCTGCTGATCTTTAACGTATTTTTAATTGAAAATAATGGAGAAACAATTAAATATGAGCACTGAATTTCTACTAATTCCAAAGATCATTCTTCCCCTACTTTTTTCACTTCACCAAATGCCCATGCTGTTAGCTAAGGAAAAAGCTTACATGCAGAAAAATATCAGACATTTTTATTTTGTATGAGTTTTAACTCATCTGTAGTTCTTCTAGATGCCCAGAGAATGGTGGCAAGTAGGATGTGCTCTTTAGAGATTTATTCCATGCTTCTCAGATCAACTCAGCCTTCACTGATTTTCTTTTCCTCATACTATCACAGGCATGCAGTGAAATAACATGACATTGTTCAAAACATGATTTCTGTATGATCATTGCAATTGATTTGCCTCCCCTGACTGGAGCAGCTTGACATTTTTTATCAGTGGCTTATCAGTTCCTGCTTGTTCCAGGCCAACCAGGTTAATAGCAGTAAGCTCTTCATGCTTGGAGAGCTTTTCTTTGTCACAGCTCTCAAATCTGAAGAGCAAGCTGCTTACTGCAGCTCTGCTAGTGAAATAGTTTTTCCTCTCTGATCAGAAGGCAGCTGGTATCTGTCTTCTTATTTAGTTTTGTCACTGATGAATTACAGATATCTTAATTCTTGGGGTCTCAGCCTAATATTTAGAATCTGACATGGTGTAAAACTGTCCAGTCAATACTATTTTCATGTGCTTAATAATTTCTTAGCTCTGTGTCTTTTCTTACAACAGTTTTAAATTAAATTTTTGTTATAATTTGACATTATAAATTCAATTAATTTGGAAAATACGCAGGACGCATCAAACGCTTGTAAATCAGTGTTAAAATTCTGTTACTGCCTTATAAAAAACCAAATTATTTTCCCCTATCCAAGAAAAGCTATTACTTCAACTCTCATGGTTTTAAAATTATTCTCATGGCTGTCATTCTCTGACCTATAACTGTTACACAAAATCTCATTATGTGCATGCTATCGACTTGTTCAATGGGCTTATGCTGCTCGCAGCTTGGTTTAATCTCTGAAGTTATTTAACGGTGGTTAAAGCTCTATTGTTCAGCCCGTGTGAAAGCTGTTTTACAGAGAATGTGGCAACTGTTCACTGTCACTAATGAAGCAAGCAGGAATACAGAGGGAGTAGGCAAAATAGTGTAATTTCTGAGCTGCAAGTAGGATAGCTGTAGGAATGCCTACGTGAAGCCTGGCCCATTCTGGTATCTATTGGTGTATTTTCTTGTGCGTTTGAGCATCAGAGAAGAAGCCATAAACTTTGGTAAGGTCAAGGGAGGAAAAACAAAGTGGTCTGGAATTGACTGTCACAGTACAATAATAATGTTTAGCTTTGATACATTGATCAAGTGTAAAGTCAATTAATGGAATAAACTCTTCAAGGACATTGACAAAATAGAGCTGATAGAAGAGTCTTTGTAACTTGTATTTTTCAGCCTTTTTTTTCAGCAAACATTTCTTGTTTTATTTTGTTACAACTGTTTAAAAAAAGACATTGATTTTTTATTTTAATCTGATGAGGGAGAATGCTGTAGTTTGTGAGAAGAGGAGATAAGGAGTGTTAAATTTAAATTGTGAAATGTATTTTAAAAATATATTATAAAATTTTGCCAAAAGTTACAACATAGGCAGAAACAAAGATTCTTATGAGAAAAATTTAAAGGTCTTGATAAATCAAATTTTTTTACACAGTGTGTAAAAACAAACATGAAAGAAAAAAAAAGCTTTAGTTGGAGAAAAACCCAATTGACTAAATCAAATATTCAAATTTTATTTTGCCTATTTGTTATGCACTAAGTTCAAGGTAAATTTAAAGAAAAACAAAATTATTTATCTATTCATTCAAAGAAAGAGGCATTCATAATTTTATTTATTTACATAACCCCAAATTTTTGCATTGCATTTGGGTTAAAAATATTCCTTGAAAAATTTCAGTGATTGTTTTAAGAGTGAAGGACCTCCCAAGGGGTGAATCCTTCTACTGCTGTCTAATTAAGCAGATGACTATTAAGATGCTTGTGGCATCAAAAAACACAAGCATCATTCAGGTTTATAAGAAAAATTATTGAATAATTTTATTTTGGTGTCCTCCTCAATGTGCCAATGACAGCTATGGGAAAGTCATCCATGATTTATGTGGGAACCAAATAATTTTTAGTGCTATTATAATTGCACTTTAAAAACAAACCTTCCAAGATATTTTGTTTCTTGCTGAATGACAAGAATGATGTCTGAATGATGCTTGCTCTGAGATTTTCCCAAGGACTACAGTGAGACTGATGAGAATCTTGTTTCCCGAATCACCCTGTTGTACCATTTTGAGATGGATGCAGGATTTGCCTTTCTTCATTTGTTAGTGGCCTCTCCAATCTTCAAAACCTATTGAAGATGATAGTTTGAGACCTTGTAAATACATTGGCCATACTTCTTGCAGTTAACCACGGGGGTATTGCAAAGGTTGAAATATCTCCAATAACCCCTGACTTAATTCTCATCCACATCTGCTCATCCTCCTCCTTGAATTCTGCCTCTAGTCACAGGTACCTCTGAGATCTTGTCTGCGAAAGCTTTGGTAAGGAAGGCACTGTGAAGCTCAATTTAGTCTGTGTCCACAGCCACTAAATCACCATCCTCACTGAGAGATGGGCTTCCATTTTCCTTAGATGTTTGACATAAAGCAATGGTAAAAGGTACCTTCTTGTTGCCTGCATTGTCTCTTGCAAGTTTAAATTCCAGCTGAATTTTGACGTTCCTTAAGCCATCACCACATGACCTGTTTTTAAACTCTTCTTTAACAGTGTCCCTGCTCCTACCCCCTATAGAAAGCTTGTGTTGTAATTGAATCATGACATTCCTTTCATGTCATAGGCAAAGCTATGCAGAAGGAATGACCTACACTGACGGTGTTACAGACTGATATTTCCCAGATGTGAAATACAATGAAGTCATACTACCTTAAAATCTTTTTTTCCCAGTGTCTTGCCTTTCTTTCTTCACTTTCAAGGACAATTAACTATATAACATGAATTAAATTCAAATTTCATGTCTTGGTTAACTGAAACTAGGAGAGTTATCATTGCCTGTTAAATTTTATTGCCCTTTTCTGTAGGATATTACCCTAAATGAAATAGCAATTAAATGTATGGTAAAATGTTAGGATTAAAGTAGATTTTATAATAGCACACAGAATAGATACCAACAGATACTTTGATTCCTAAATGAAATAGAAACATAGGCTCACTGCAATACTTCTGGAAACTGAAATTTGTGTTGTTTTTGTCTTTCTAAAATAAGACAAACAGCATTATCTATAAAAATTGCATTGTTCTAGTGGAAAAGATGACAGACAGACATAGAGATTAAATTTTCAAAGCAAATGCTGTAATCCTATAAATTTAATGTACATGTCACTAAGGATACATTTCCTACTGCTGATACTCTGCAGGACACTACATCATGTGCTGAAAGTCCATTTCATTGCAATATTTTTAACTATATGAAAGTATTAATTTACAGCGTGTAAGTTAATGAAATTTTTTGAAAGATTAGTATAGTATATTTTAAAATTTAAACATCCCATGCAGTTTTGTAGTACCAATGCATAGATAAAATGTGCAAAGAAAATCAAAATATCAGCATGCCAAAATAAATTTACTTACTATATAGTTTGAGTGGAGCAGCTTTAACTGTTTGCCAACATTTTCTAGTAAGTTGGCGGTCCTGGAATGCTACTACCATGATGTATTGAAATCTCAAATATGCGCACCACAAAACAGTATCATATATTTTTGGATTCCAGAATTGCTGTAGTATCCCAAATCCTGAATTCTATTTTTTTTTTTTTTTTCCCAAATGTTGGGATAATTCTAACCCATGCAATAGGCATGAAAGACAAAGAAAAAAAAAAAAAGAAAGAGAGAGCAGTATAATTTTATGAGAAGAGTGAAAGGACATTTATTTTACAGCATCCTACTTTAATCTTTATATACTCAAGGAATGTTTACTAAATCAGGTCTTTCAATGGGTGGCTTTGCATATCCACATGATCTCTTATAATCATAGGATACCTTGGGTTGGAAGGAGCCCACATGACCTCTCTTTTAATCCTAATAGTCCCATAAAGCTGTGTGTATGCACACTGTAGTGTTTGATTCTAGAAGTTCGATGGAATATTTCCCAAGCACGGTATGAGGAAGGTGAAAATTTTGGAATGTACTTTGCTTTTCTGTTTTCCTAATCTTTTTATCTTAAAAATATTACCTCCCCATGAAAATATTTATTTATTAAAAATAGAAATGCTTGCATCTGACACCCTTTTTCTGTCTCAGTGTTTTGAATAATACTGTTTCTGTATGCCATTACGTTCAACACAGAGTCTTTATTACATGGAAAAAAAAAATAATCTGCCCATTATTTTGGCAGGAAAAAGTTTTCTGATAGGCTCAAAAATGCTCTTTACTTAGGAGAATACTACCTGCATGTCCCTGTCTCAAGTGATTTAGTTAACTTACCAAAACATCCAACTTCTGAACCGCATAATTTTCTTCATAACTAATGAGAGTAGGTCAGTCACTCTAAATAAAATTCTTGTGAACTAGTTCTGAGATAAGGTGAAGCTCAGACTAAATTAGAAAACTTTCTGGTCAGATATTCATATAAAATTGCATTGCCATTTTGAATTTCTTTTATTTTCCATCTTCTCTTTTGATCACTCTTCATGTTTCAAAACTATTATGCTTTTATCAAAACCTTTTTTTATGTTGTCATGAGCATTTTCAACACATAAAACCACAGTTACACAAAATGACAGACAATTAGTTTTTAATCACCTTCAGTGGAAATGGAAATATAAAAAATTGCTTGTTTCTGTTGATCATTATACTGCTAGCAGAGAAAATGTCAAAACAAAAGTAATTCTTTGTTAAACAGTTTCCCCATGCACATAAACTGTTAGTGAGGATTTTGAAAGGATGTAACAAATTGATATAATATCAAGTGAGAAATGCAGTACTGGACAGAGTACTCCAGTGGGGTCTCCCAAGGGCAGAGTAGAGGGGGAGAATCATCTCCCTTGACCTGCTGGCTGCTTTTCTTGTGCTTCAGCCTATTATGTGGTTGATTTTCTCAATCTCACTGTCATTGCTAAGGATATTAAAGAACATCAGTGCCAAGACAGAGCCCTGAGGGACATCGCTTGTCACCAGCCTCCACCTAGACATAGAGCCCTTGACTACAACCCTTTGGTTGCATCCATTCATTCATCCAATCCACTAGCCACTGAACAGTCTACCTTCAGTTCCATGGCTTTTTAATTTGGAAATAAGGATGCTGCACACCATGTTGAAGGCCTTACCGAAGTCCAGGTGAATGACATGGATCATCTTTCCTTGTCGACTAGTATTATGGACTGCCACTCCTTAATAACAGGATACCATGTTGGGCAGGCTTGGTTTGCCCTTAGGAAAACTGCTTTGGAGGTCTTGGACCACCTCCTTGTCTTAAATGAGCCTTGAAATTGCTCTCATGAGGATCTGCTCCGTGATCTTCTCAGGCACAGAAGTGAGTCTCCTAGTCTGTAGTTCACAGAATCTTCCTTCATCTGTTTTGTAAAAATAGGAATGATATTTTCCTTTTCTCTGTCTCCAGGGACATTGCCTGACCACCAAATATGACCTTTCAAACTTGATGGACAGTGGAAACAACAACAGCTTGGAGACAACATCAGTCATTTGCTTTGGGATGCACCTCATTAGGCCCCTAGACTTCTGGCTATTCAGCTTCATGAAGTGGTCCTTAATTTGCTCTCTGCTTACAGTGAGAGGGACATCGTTTCCCCAACGCCCACCTAGAGGTTCAGAGACTTGAAAGATGCAATTAGAAATTACATTTGAGCTTTATTCTCTAGGAGAGTTTACAGAATGTGACCAAGGACACAAAAGAATTTAAATGAAATGCTGAAAAACTCTAAAAATGAAGAGATAAAAGTTGGGGAATTAATCATTGTTATTTGCATTTAATAATTTAATTTAAAGGTCCAATTCTACTTACCTTGCTACTTTGAGGAATGTAAGTTATGGCTGCATTTTCTTTCTTTTTTAGACGTATGCTGCATTGCATTGGCAAAAGTGGGAATCTCATTATCTTCTTATTTAAAGACTAAATTAGCAATAAGCAATGGAGTCCAAGAAGGTGCCTGGAATGTTCTAGAATTGATGTAATTCACATGTGAATTAGCACAAGGACAGTTGAACATAGACAATGGCTTTGGATAACCTTTTCTTTGTTTATCAATGCTTTAATTTCGCAATTTACATGACACAACTTTGTTATAGAAACCTATAAACTCTTATTTTAGTTAATGTAAAAATTTTAGTTCTTTAATAATTTTTGATGTGTGTCTTTTTTTTAATTTCTTTGAAGAAGATAACTGTTTGGGGTTTTTTAAAATTAATTCTAGTGTACTCTTATTAAAAAAAAAAAAAAAACCAAAAACAACATAACTGAGACAACAACATTTAAAAGTATTTACAAATATCGAGGTAATCTGAAATTTTTTTCATTACCCTGAGAAGACAAATCTAATGCAGTGAAACCAATTTTTTTTTTTTTTTTTTCAATTGTGTTCAGCAAGAAACTCATCCTTCTGTGAACTGCGGAGCATATTTTGTATGTTTGTATTTTTTAGATAAAATCATAATTCTATTTTTCTCTCTTGTAAGTATCAATAGGGTTTTTTTGGATCTAAATTTCAAATAAATTTTTCTTCTTATGTGTCAACAGATCTGTTTTAATTATTTAAGTAATTTAATGAATTTAAATTTTCTATTACTTCTTTGCACACTTCACTCAGGCCTCATCAATTTGTAGGTGATTATAATTTATCAGTTTTGTTCTTTCTGCATTTGAAAACTCATTTGGAAAACGTTTTTGGGGATGTCAATACCAACAATGAACTGATTTTGTGATATTATGATATATGATTTTATGAAGTAAACAAAAAAGTAAAATACTTTTTAAAACTTCACAGAAAGTTTTCATTTTAGTGTGGTGGGTTTGTTAAGGACTGTAAATATTTCTATGACAGAAAGGGTCATATTTTCATAGAAACAGATTGTCCTTCAAGAAAATAAATAATAATTAAAAAAAAAACCAAAAACAAACAAACAAACAAAAAAAAACCAGAAAAAACAAGCAAAAATACAACAAAACTTTGGCATGCAGGGATTGCTATCAGAAAACCTAGTAATTGTATTCTCTCATCACAAACAGACAGAAAAATGGCAAGTTTATTAGCAAGGGGCAGAATGATAAGGTTGCTTTAGTTTCCAGAATTGGTTGGCAATTTGTGCAGATGGGATTTGTTTTATTAAAATATTCAAAGTTTGAAATGCTAATTTTTTTTTCTCAGTTTTTATTTCTGCTTTAGTAAATGCAATGCACAAAAGTAGAAGGTGTTTTAAAATGTATCAGTGTTTTGAATGTGCTACAGGTTTACAAAGAAATGTTTCTTTTTGTGTATAGAATGTAAGTAACTTCTGGTGAGAGAATTTTTGAGAAGATATTCACTAGAAATAGTTTCAATATTACCCCTGAATATAAATGGAATCCCTGGAATTCTGTAACATCTGAGTCTCTAAAATTTGTTCAGATTCTCTTCCCATTGCAGCTTATGCTTTTAAACACCACTCCTGCATGCACAGAAGTCACTGATAGAGCAGATATGAAATGTTTATGGAGTAATGAATGCAAATATTGTCAAGATAAATCAAGGATAAGGTGTTTATTAAATTGAGAACTCAACAACTTTTCTGCAGTTAGAGACTTCCACTGAATGCTAAATGTAACTGGATTTTTTCTTATTCATTTTGTGTTTCTATGCCTTGGATGAAGTATTCTAATATGCATTCAGAGAAGGGGAGGCTGTTGGGTGAAGGGGGAAACATCTTGACTGCCTTTAACGTTTCATTTTTTTAGATTTTGTTGTTGCTGCTCATCAGAGTGGTTGCTGATCACTTCTCACCCAAAATCAAGCATAGATACCATTGTTGATTTCTGGCCCTTGATAAAGACCAGCAGAGAAGTAATTTCTTGTAAGGACTAGATATGAAGTATTTAATCCACTTTGCTTTTGAAGTACTTAAATAAAATTTCTACTTCTGCCTACTTTGGTCCCCAGCAGTCTAAGAGATATAATTTTTTTTTTGATTGATTTGTCAGCAGTATATTTCAGGATTAGGTAAATCTTGTTTAAAAAGCTAACAATGTAAATCACAGCCTGCATTCTTAGAAGAATAATCTCTGCCAGAAATTGTGTTTTGATAAGTAACTTATTTATCAGGATATTAGTTAAAAGCACAATGCTCCTTATTATCAGGTCCATTAGTCTTCATATACTAAAATTTTTGCCTTAATTAATATGTGCTCTCCTTTTGAATTTTGAAAATGATTTTTTTTTCACTTCTATGAAATATATGCTGGCAATGATACGTGTATTCACACTAGTACCACTCTGATGACTTTTTTCCCAATGATTTTGTAAATTCTCAAAACAGGCTCAGGAGACAATAGTTGTGTGAGTGTTCAAATTTGCCTCATAAACTCAAATATACAGTCTCTGATGAAAACTTGTTAGAATTAAGGTGCTTAGATACTCAATTTCCATCAATCTGTACTGATTAAAGTCAGCATTGAAAGGCAGGGGATCTAAACTTTGTTTAGGAACCTAGAAATGCTGAAAGATTCCTAGTGGGTGTCTCATAATGTCCCAACTCCTGTCACTTTCAGTGCCAGTACTATTTATGTCTCAACATATGCATTTGAAAGTTGGAAATCCACCAAAGACACTAGCCAATATCTAAATGTCTCAAAGGAAATGGACGAGGAAAGCATGAAGTATTAAAATGGAATTGATCTCTAACAAATGCCAAAGGCCATCAGAGAGGTCAACTCCTTTTCTTAGAGTCAGGTTGAAAAGGGAGTAATTACATTTGATAATGTGGTAAAAGCAGAGCTCAAGTATTTCCTGCGGCAGGAGGGCTACTAAAGCTACTAATCAGCAGTAAAGAGGTCATAAAACACCTGTGGGAATGCACAGACTTCCTGACTGGAAGAGTCATTTGCAGAGAAGTTGTAAAAGACTTTACAATGCAGAAGAATACAAAGAAGGGGGAAGGACAGAAGTACAAAACTCTTGTCCAGAAGTACAAAACTCTTGTCTTCTTTTTTTCTTTTTTTTTTTTTTTTTTTTTTTTTTTTTTACTACAA
>VYXF01006678.1:216709-240103 GCA_013397295.1 Polioptila caerulea | reverse complement strand
TTGTCCGGAAGATACAAAACTTTGTTTTTTTTTTTTTTTTTTTTTTTTTTTTTTTTTTTTTTGACACTACAGGTAGGAATCAGATTTATACCCAAGGAACTAAGTGGTGTCAGGATAGTTTCAGCCCTGATGCTTCTCCTACAGCACAGCAGAGTCTATGCTGAGATTTCTGCTATGCTGAGATCTCTGCCGTGGAAAGCTTAGTCAGCTCTTGGTGTGGCATATCAGAAATTGTGTCTTCGGGATGGTAAAGACAGAGGAGATGAAAGGTAAACAATATAGGTAAATCACTGGAAGTTAATATTAAACAGAGTGAACAGTTTTACCTCTCCACAACAAATCTGCTCATAGTTTCACAAATAAAGTTTATTACATTTTAAGCATATTATCATAGCTACAAGGACTATCCAAAGGGAAAGAGAAGTTAAACTGTTAGTATAGAAATCATCTACAGGAGCTTCTGTTCTCCAGCTGTCTCAAAGCATATGGTACAAACTGCATAAAACCATGCTGAATCCATTAGGTCAAAACAGAGATGGAACTTTTGTCATCACAAGAGTTGAATTTAAAAAAGATTTGGCTTCAGTGAAATTGCATCAGAAATTAGATGAATGAATCTTTCAGTCTGCATGTAATGCTAGTCTCTTACTGTATTCCACTCCTTAGTTTTCCTTAGTAGTGAATTCCAAAAACACTGTTGACTTACATTGAAAGAAAACCAAATACAGCAAATTGATCTCACTCAGCCAAATAAAAATATAATTGTTCATGCACATTTATACATCACATAAACAAGTTATGATGTGGCTTGTAATTTTTGATACTAGCTTTGATTAATAGATATCCAAAACCAAATATTATCAGTTTTGAGAAAATTATCTTCCAAATCTTGAATGACATTTCTTGGATCTAACACAGTAAAGCTCCACTGTAAATGATAAACTTTAGAGCAGAGTGTCAATTAGTTTCACCAGAATTTAATAAAAAACAGAAAATCATAAAAAGCAATCCTAAATTTTTATTATTGGAGAAGTCAGTTTACTCAAAATATTTTACATAGAAATTATTTTTTTTTAATTGCCCTTATGGTTTGTCTCAAAGAATAAATTCAATAAAACTTTTACCGAAGGGGCTATGAATGATGATTCTCTCTGACAATAGTCACTGTAAAAATATCATAAAGATGGAAAAAGTGGGAGTTGGTCCACAAAAAAGAAGAGATTTAAAGGAATGATCAGAAAATAAAGAAATATGAAAATATGGAGATGAACCTGACAGAAGGCTAGTACTGGAACCAGGTATTAGGAGCAAATAGACAGAAGTGACTGGCCACAGCCTGTGGGAGAGAGAGTAAAGACTGGAAAGCAGAATTTCTGTTCTTCCTCATGGAGTGCTTTTATTCCCATTTTCTTGGCCCTTTATACAAAGACAAGTTTAACACATGCATGCACACACACACATCACATACACAAAAAAAAAAAAAAATTCTGGCTTTTCCACTCTGAGCTACAGCAAAGTTATTAGATGTAGTGTGCTTTATCACTGAAATGTCGTACATCAAATATCAGTAACATCATATATAATGTGTCACCAAGCTCATTTTTCTCCTGCTAAGCCATCCGAATTATTTATTGTCAAATTATATTGCTGATATTTTCTTGACAAATTGACAAAATAAAAGATAAGTCTGACTGAATTAGAGCAATGCACATTTTTTTCACCAAAATTTACTGTACTGAGATCTATTCTGATATGGACTGGAGAAGCTCCTACTAGATGTACAACGGTATTTACAATATCTCTCCAACTTCTGCAATCATCTCAGAAATATAACTGAACATAACAGTTAGTAGGTTCTTGAAAACATAGTTGAAACTCAGTTGTGTTATACTGACTAAATGCTGGATTGAGATAGAAATATTTTAACTAAATATGTTGTTGTTCAAAGTACAGTTTGGACTATGAAGTGATTTGCAAGGTACTTGCTGGGGAGAAAGAAGGATGGAGGTACAGGCACTGCTCTGTCAAGTTCAGGTTATTCTTTAGTCTTCAAGAGTTGTAAAAGTTTCTCTTAATCATTCTTGTTGGAGATAATCCACTTTTTGGCAGTACTTTTATTGGTCCACGGGATAATACCTTAGTATTTTTCCTGGGAAGTGGAAGGTATAGTATATAGTAACCTACGTTGTCTTATTCAGATGACTGTAGAGCAAACAGTCTTAACTGGGGACTCCCATCAAATGCCCATCAAATGCCTTGAATACCAGCTTGTTAGGTGGTTTAATGGATATTCTGGAGCTGAGAGCTCTCTGCCAATAAGAAGAAGTGGCAGTCCATTATTTCACTGCAATAGAGTCTAGAAAAACAGAAATTTAGACTGTTGTCATAGGAATGTTAAATACAATATACTTTTTATATTGTTTGTATTGTAGTGTATATTTTATATAAATTGTCTTTTTTCACCGCTCTGGTAGGCAAGAAATTGATTTAAGAGATGCAAAAAAAGCAACTTCAAACACAGGTTTCAGACTAAGTAGGAGGGCTCTCATCAGCACTTTTAGGAAATGACAAAGTTCTTACTTGTCAATGTGTGCAGTAACAGTGAAAAATCCATCTGGCAGAAGGTAAATGTAAAGTTAGTAGAAAATGGATTTCATAGTTTCTATGAAAATTTTAAACTCTTGCATGCTCCCTTCAGACTTTAAATAATTTTCAGCAGGGAATAATTAAAGGAACTGTAACAATATGACATATTCGCATGTATGGCTGTAGTGGCTTGACCCTGACTGGATACCCAGTGCCTACCAAAGCCACCGTGCTGCTCCCTTCCTCAACTGGACAAGGAAGAGAAAATATAACCAAAGGCTTGTGGTTTGAGATAAGGGCAGGGAGAAATCTCTCACCTGTTACCATAATGGGCAAAATGCAGAGAAATCGGTGTAATTTATTGACAATCAAATCAGAATAGGGGGAGATGAAAACTAAAAGCAAATCTTGAAAATACTTTCTGTCCACTGCTCCCTTCTTCCTGGTTAAATTTTAGCCCAAATTTTCCTTCCCTCCTCTCTCCCACTGTCTCAGGGTGATGGGGAATGGGGATTGAGGGTAGTTAATCACGTGTTGTTTCTTCTCCTTCTTCCTCCTGAGGGAGGGACTCGTCACACACTATCCCTGTTCCAACAGATTCCTCCCACAGGATACAGTCCTCCATGAATTTCTATAATTTGAAGATCACATTACCCTTCAAATGGTTTGCAGTTCTTCACAAAGTACTCCAAAGTGGGTTCCTTCCATAGCATGCAGTCTTTCAGGAACAGGCTGCTCTAGGGTGGGTACCCCTTGTGGTCACAAATCCTACCAGTAAACCTGCTTTAGTGTACGGTCCTCTCTTCGTGGGTCCACAGACCTGCCAGGACCCTGCTCCAGCATGGGATTCCCACAGTGCCCCTGCCTCCCTTGGACAACCACCTACTCCAGAGTGGAGTCCTCCCAAGGCTGCATGCAAATATCTGCTCTGTGGTTGATGTCCATGGGCTGCAGGAAACCAGCACATCTCACCACAGTCTTTCCCATGGTCTCCAAGGGAATCTCTGCTCTGGTGTCTTGAGGACTTTCTGCCCTTCCTTTTCCACCAACCTTGGTGTCTGCAGGGCTGTATCTCACATATTCTTACTTGTCTCTCCAGCTACAATCACACAGCTGTGTTTTCTTCTTCTTAAATCTGTTGTCTCAGAGTGCTACCAGTGATGCTGATGACCTTGGCCTTGGCCTGCAGTGGGTCCATTTTGGAGCTGCAGAAGCTTCTGGAAGTTTCTCACTGAAGCCACACCTGGTAGTAGACCCTGGTAGTAGACCCCACTACCAGAAACTTGCCATGCAAACCCAACACAGTAGTCATCTGGAATAGTAACAGCATTTTACAATTTTTTAGGTGTTTCTGATATTCTTTTTTAATTTACAACACACTCGCACTTTTAGCCTATCTGACAATCCTTCCAGAAGTTGCTGGTTCAGCACCCCTACTGAAAATTACATATTGCCTCTTTATATGTTATAATCTGATTGTTTCATCACACTCGCTTTTAGATTATTCCATCTCTCTTCAAAACTGTCAATTCCTGTGCCTTGAACATTAGCCATGTTGTTTTGACACCTGTATCACACATGTGCCCCTACAGTTTCTCCTCTATGATGAAAACTTGCATGCAGTAACAAGTGACCAGCACCAAGATGTCTTTGCTCCTGGGTTTCATTCATGACATGCAGTTTACTGATCTCTTATCTACTCTGAAGAGCAGTAGGAAGTCTGTGGAGCTTCTCTGTATTCAACTACTCAGTCCACCATATGGAGACTCATACAGAAAATGGGAAGAAATATTGTACTAGTGGGTGGTGAGTTGACTTTTGTGACTAACAATGTGGGCATCTTTGTCTCACCCTTATTCATAGCACATAATTTTCTGCCTGAGTCTCATTTGGGGGACCAAGGTAGACTCCATCAGTCATCCTGTTACTATCATAAATGTTTTTTTAAGTGATTCTGTTCAATTTATTTAACTAATAAACTTTGAATCAATTTAATTAGTTTCCCATTGTTTCAAGGCATTTAAGACGTGTCTACCTTTAAGCAAATGATCAACTGCATTGTGTTCAAAGGATGACTAATCACACTTTAAAAGGGTTTAAATACTTCTTTGAAGATAACATTAATTTTTACACTACAGTAACAACTGTAAGTGAAGGCTTGAGACATCTAACCATGAATCTTTCCTTTGTGTTATCAAAGGGAACAAGATTGTTCTTAGGTCCTACATCTACACTGAGTTCCTGTGACATACAGCTGCTTAGAGTACAGCATTTAATTCTTGATTCCTGAAACATTCATATCAGTGCAGTTCTATAACCAGACACACCATGACTGACTGCATCTGTATCTCAAAATTCCCTTTAAAATGTTAGTACCACTATGGAGGAAAATTTCAGTTAAATTTACTGAAAAGCTAATACAATTCCACGCCTGTCAATTACGTACTTATACCATATGAAATAGTATCCTACATTTCATGTTTCAGAACAAGAAAAAAACATAAAGTAATTTAGCCATGAACATGAAAAAAGGAGCTGCACTTACAATACTGTAAGTATTGGAGGGTAAGGATATTGCTTTCTGGCTGTGGTGACAGGCAAATATTGTGATTTTATTTTTGTTACAGCTATTCAAGAGTTCCAGTAACAGAACATATTCCTTGTGAATCAATTGGTGGAAGCAAAATCTGGTGACATGGAAAGAATAGAGACATTGCTTGCCATTGTAGGAAGAAAATTCATGTGGTCAAAACCCAAGTTGAAGCTGCCAGAGCTGTGGGGAAGAATAAATAAAATTTTCAAATACAATAATGGCAATAAGCAGAGTAAAAATAACATTTATTTCATTAAATGATGAGGATGGTCATCTCAAAAACAGGGACATGGACAAGGCAGAGGTATTTAACTAATTTTTTGCCTCTGTCTTCCACAGCTGGATCATTAAAACTATGGAGTCAGATGGTATTTGCTGAAGGATCCTCAAAGCACTGAATGATGTAATCACAAAACCTCTTCCCATGATTTTTCAGCAGCCTTGCTGCTGAAGAGCAAGAGGACCCAGCTGACTTGAATCTGGACAATGTTATCCTGATTTTCAAGAACAGGAAGGAAAACCCTGGAAATCACAAGCCTGTCACTGAAGTCTCACGTCAATGCCTGGTAAATTTATGGAGAAGATTATTCTGCGAGGTATTGAAAAACACCTGGAAGACAATGGAATTATTGGTCACAGCCAGCACAGCCAGGGGAAAGAAGAAGGAAGGAGTTGTCCACTGATTTCTTTACACAGCAGAAAAGATCGTGGCAATCCATTTGTTGAAATATCCATGGTCTGTTGTGAATGCAATATCCTTAACTACATATCAGGTATTGGATATGTCAGGACTCCCGATTATAGTAATTATTCCTTAGAAGATAAATAAATATACTTCAACATGTAAACACACAATTTTACACATTTTAGATGAGTCCCCATGCTCTTCTATCCTTTTACTTCTTGTCACATTGATTTCAGCAAAAATAGAATTGTACCTTTTAAATTGGAGACCTTGGTCTTCTCACTCTCCATTTCTTTAATATGTGAATAAATGAAATAAGGTTATAACACCTCTGTCCCACGTCTTTCAAACTTTGATGTTAGAAGGCATTAGTTTATGATCTATAGACATTTATTCCTTAAATATCAATTTTCTTTGTCTGTAAGTTGGTCATAATTATTTTTTTATCCTGTGGAAGGAAGCTGGCCTACAGAGTCTCCCAGGGAGAAGTTAATAATCTAGTCACTTAACAGAAACTCAGGATAAGGTGAGTGAGGTAAAAGGTCTGCCTGTGTTTATATAGAACTGAAATACACACACAAGCACAAGCACTAATGCACAGAGTATAAATAACAGGTATGTTCTGATCTAAAGTGTCAGAATGACAACCTCTTTAAATTCTTTTAAATGCTTCGTAGGAACAGAACCTGCCCATTTAGATATTCAGTGGCATGAAAAGTGCTAGCTGTTGGACAGATGAATAAGATTCATGTTGACAGCTGCTTATAGCTCTTTTGGCTGCTATTTATAAAGTGGGGAGGTGGGGATACAAATCTGTCTATGTCAGCCTAGATGTTTTGATTTCACTATTGCAGGTGATAGAGGTAACCTATTACATTTGGTAGGTGCTCTATAAATTAAGCACAGTGTCATCACCCAGGGGTTCTTGCTCTGTTATTAGAGCAGACTGGTTGAAGCTGTTCTGAGGAATGTGGTTCAGAGCCATTAGTGTTTTTTCTGTGGTTTTTGGTTAGATCCTGACAGTTACACTGGAACTGTCAAGTTCCAGTCCATCTCCCACAGTTTCTTACATCAGCTTGGAAAGCATATGTCAAAAATGCATCTGAAAAATGTTAATTTCTTGTAGCCTCTTGCTTTCAGGATTTGCAGAAAACATCCTGATAGATCTTCATTTTTAGAAAAGCAAAATCCAATAATGAAAAGGATCTAATGATTTCTTCTTACAAAAAACTTTTTCTCAAAGTAGTTTTTACTGAATATTTGCTATCTTGTATTTACCAATGTCTTTCCTTCTCTTATCTGTTTTTAAAATGTGCCAGAAAATATAGCTTCTGAAACTAACTGTAGGTGAATATTCTATGCCAAGACTTTTTCACTGACACCCATTTTTATTAAGTTTCTATTATCACTAATACTATTATTATTACTGTTATCATTTTAGCCTTTGAAATTATGTTTTGTATTACTATAAACAGCTCCCCCTCCCACATATCTGCAACCTTCTGACATTGCTAACCCTATACACACAATACAGAAAATACAGCACAGAGAGCATCTGTTTTCACTAACAAATTGGGTCAGTTTCAGCAGGCACATTCTCCACTCATACAGGATGAAGTACCTTTCTTTTCTTGTGCTCATAGATGTATAAAATCTGAATGTACCAACAACAAATACTGTCAATATATAGGATTTCCATGAGTACAGAAACTGTTATAGGAAAATATCTGTATTTCCAATAGGGAAATAGCCATTCAAATATATTCTTTGCCAGGCATATGCAAATACTTCACTTTTTTTTTTTTCATGTTTTCTTTTTCTCCTACTCTGTTTGGATATTTTGCACAATATCCATAACCACAGAATATCAGTGCTTTAATTTTGGATGTCTAACCATTATTCACCAAAAGTATTAATGGATTTACTGCTTGAATAATTTTCTTCACCAAGTCCTCATGTGGACCTGGATTTCATACTGGCTAGTGGTGTACTGAACCAGTGAAATAAAATCTCATGTATGAATAAGAGAACTCATTTGCATAAACAAACAAAACTAAGAGTATTCTGGGAATAAAACAATAAATGTGTAATCACAACAAGAATCAGGCCAAGCACATTTTATGAAGTCCTTCAGATTTGCCCTGGATCTAAGCTGAATTTCTATAATGCCTTCATCTAAATAATCTACCTGAAGTCATTTTAACTGGCTTTCCACAAAGAAATTTGCTGTTCAGTGCAGCCAGTGTTCACTGTTAGAATTTGGCAGAAGCCTGTCTTGTTCAGCAATATTTATTAGCAATGGGAAATTCTAAAAAAAGTGAGGGAAAAAATTATGTGTAATTTCATGCAAATGTGACCATTTGAAAGAGAGAAATACTCTTAAAAATTAGAAAAAAAAAAAAAGCATGTGGATTTGGGTTTTTTAAAAATATTATTCAATGCAGTGCAGGCTAGAAAACTAATCTTATACATAGGATGGTTTATCAGTAATGGCCCTCAATAGTCAGCCTAGAACTGGTTAAAAGGCCTCAGTATGAGGAGCTGCCTGACACTGTCTTCACTCTGGTATTGTGCCAAGCTAATGCATTTGTACTGCTTTTGAGACTCAAATTGCACAGGGCTATCTGGGCTCATTAAGCCACCTGATAAGCTCCTTGCCCTTGATACCTCCATTTCACAGGGTAATCAAAGCTCTGAAACCAAAAGGTCAATTTGCACAGAAAATGGTGTTTGAATGGCCGTGAGGGATATTGACTTGTACTATCCCATTTCTGAGTAAAAACTGTACAGCAATTATAATTTTGATCTTAAGAGTAAAGTCTCAGTTGTGTGCAAACAGATTCTAGCCAAGCAGGGTAACACACATGGCCACAGGCAGGTGCCTTCACATATTACATGACCCTTCCACATTTCCAGACACCAGACGCTGCGGGTGGCAGCAGCCATGTACTGCCCAGCTGGTGACCCAGGAGGGATGCCCTGGTGACATGGGGCAGCTGCCACCAGCGTCTCATATGCCTCCCTGGCAGAATTCAGCATTCCAGGGAAGGCCATGCAGGTACCTCCATGTCAGGCCTGCTGTCTCTATGCTATAAGATGCTCATGGAGGTACAAAACTAAAAAACTTACAAAACTTAAGCTCAATGCTTGATCTTAGTACTTCCAGCTGGTTCATAGTTTTCAACATAAATACTCCACTGAAGGAGTTTGCATAATGCATGGGCATAATCTTACCTTGGTTTTGTACTGTTTTAGGCTCACAAGATTAGAACTACATGACTTAGAGTAAGCGTGGGAAAAACCATGATAACGATTCAATTATCTGTGTAGAAATCTGCTGTTCATTAGATAGTTGTTCATGATCCCTTTCTAAAAATCCGTGGACACACATTCCCTTAACATATTTAATCCAGCCCTACAAGTTGTCTAAATTATAAGACTTTTCCTTTAACTCCAGATAGAGTTCTGCTTGGATCAAATGCCAACAGTTAGCTGGTAATTAGGAGAGTAGAAATAAGTGATTTAAACTTTACTCTTGTACATTTTTTGTTGGGAGCAATTAGAATAGTAACTCTCCACTTATTGGAATTTCAGAATAAAGGAAGATATAATTTAGAATAATAAAAAACTATTTCATGAGCACTCTAATTTGACTTCATGACAAGAACAAGACAATTAATTAAATCTGAAGAGTTGCTGAAGACAAGAGCTATAAGCAATGAGTTAAATATAAGCAATGAGTAAAATCCAGTGACAGGGAGTTTGTTTACAGACAATTTTAATCCTATGTGGAGAAAAGAATAAATAAGATTTCATGTAATTTCTTTTAAAGTATGCTGATTACATACAGAGGCTCTTCCCCTCCATCCCCTCTGTCAAACTGCACATTTTTTTTGCTGGTATTGTTGTACAGGTTTATAAAATAATTTAGATTGGGAAAGAGTTTCTGGAATCATGTGGTCAAAACTGTTACAGGCAGAGCCCAGCCTGTGCTGCCACACAGGATTATTCAACCTCTGGTGCAGAACTTCACTTCTGTCTCCACTAAGTTTCACCTAATTTTTCCATCTTGTTGAGACTGGCTTGGGTTTTGGGTTTCTTTTTTTCTTTTGGTTGTTTTGTTTTGTTTTTTGGGCATGGATTTTTTAATTGGGATTTTTTTGGTTGGTTGGTTTGTTTGTGTGTTTGTTTTGTTCGTTGGGTTTTTGTTTTTTTTTCTTTTCTCAATTGTATTCAATCTTTTCCCAACAGTCCTTATTTCTTAAAAGTCGTGAAAGTCAAAGCCCTGACTTCAATATCAGCCATGCAAACACATGTTGACCTGTAAGATGATCATCTACCACTGATTGAAGTGATCTTCTATCTTTTTCTCTATAAAATATATTGAAAACCAGACCTATTTTAAATTTTGTTTAAAGGAAAAAAAAATGGCTTTTAATAATTTCTTGATATAAATAATTTTCTCTTGAGTATTTTTTAATTGAGAGGGTTTTAAAATTTTCTTATGGGCTGCAAAGAACCTCGCTACTTACTATCTCTAAAGGTGATAGTAACTTTCTCAGTACTGATAAAAGATTATGGTGAAAAAAAAATTGTAATTTGACAGACATTATTAGAAGTCTTTTCAATGAGCAACATCAATACAGAACCCAGCAATGTTTGGACTTGGATCTTTTGAACAAGTTTATAGTGAAGTTTATGAGTTTTGAGTAGGTTTTCAGCTGGACATGAAATATATATCTAGCAATTCTTGAGCTCCAACTAACAGCTATACTGTCAGCAAAATGTTACTTGCAAAGAGTATAGAGGTGTCACTTTAGAACTATTTTTGCAGTTGCCTTGGGTTTGTGCAGATCAAAGTACATGCATATAATTAAAATCTACATGGTCTTTTTTATTCTATGAATATGTGACTGAATCTTACCAGTGTTACTGACTACGACAATGGACATTAGATAAACCTCCAAACACATAGATCATGGTTGAGTTTCAGGGGTAGGTATTTTAAGTAGCATTTATTTTTAGTTTATTTGCTCAGTGACAGTGTGACATTAACCAATTCTGCATGAAGGTGTTTTGTAGATTTTTCCTGTTAGCTTGCTAATTTTTGGCATAGGGACTGACAGTTTAATAATATCTGTCTAAATAAATGCATCTTTGAATAATGCTTTGGAAAAATAGTAGGTTTATGTTTCCTAGATGTACATTACAATTTTCTTAATAACAATCTATTAGGCTTGGAAATGTCAATTATCATGTAGATGTTCTTTTGCCATAATAGCTACTTGTGCTATTATAGTGACATTGTGATTGATTAGGCACGAGATTAGTCTTGTATTAATATAAAGGGAGGTTTACAACTCTTTGTCATTCACTTGTCTTTAGTTATAACTCTTTTTTTCAGTCCTGACTTGGAGATATCACTTCAGGAAAAATAATTGTTCTCACTCTCATTATTCCCTATACTCCAAGAATAATAAGTATTATTTATGCAGATAGCTCATGCCATTGGTATTTAATTAATCCAATTTATTTTAAAAATAAACTTTTGCCAGACACTTACAGTTATTATTCCATTATTCACAAAATGAAAATTATATCAACTCAGTGCACGTATCTGTCAAACTATGTGGGAACAGGAAAAAAAAAAAAAGCATGTTCTGCCTTAAAAACTTTAAGGTCTGTCTCTTTTTTACTTGTAAACACTATTGGACAAATGCAAAGAACTTATAAATTAGCTCTGCAGAATGAACTGTGGAGTTCAAGCCTGCTAGAGACTCTTTCTCAGCAAAGTCACTATATCATATAAATGTAGATTTGTTAAAATTCTCTATATTTATAAAAATATAGATCTATCTCTCTCTATATATATATGTATTACAAATATATGTTTCCCTGGAGTTTTACTACAAGCTCTTAATTTTAAGAAGAAATGTAAATGTATTGTGGGAGGATGTCTACACCTCCTCGTCTCTACCACAGACAGCTGGTGCATAAAGAGATAACTTGGACTGAAAGGCCCAGTGAGGGGTTATCTCTGGCACCAAAAGGGCTGAGACCTCAGCTAAGAATCCACATCTTAGTCTGGAAAGCAAATGTGGGAAGAGATAAAGGAAACACTCTTGATTAAGAGACACTGTTCTACAAACTGTAAAAGACACCCGAGTAATCACAGAGGCAGAAGCCTTCTATACACACACCCTGAAAGTGTGGAAGACCTCTCCCCAGAATCTGGATGCAGATTCTGTGGTCACTTTTCTGGAGATTGGGGGAAAGGACATCGAAGTGTGTTACACCAACAATTGGATGGTAAGATACATAAAATCCTAAGTTTTTTTGTTTCTTCACTAGCTGTAACATTAAAAGGTACCATTAACCTCACACTGTGTATATCTACTAGTAGTTTCTCTTTTTGTGTTTATTCCTGTGTATTACTGGTTTGTTTTAAGTCTTGTGTTTCTTAGTTTTCTGTCTATTGAATAAATAATTCAATCGATAATAGGCCGAATCAGCCATTATTAAAGAACTCGAGAATGAGTGTGGGTTTTGGGGCACTGTCTGCCTCAATAGAACTACTGCCTGTTGCCAGAGGCCTGGGCAAAAATCAAGGACTTATCTAGATCCCACATCCATTCATAACATGTATAAACATTTTTTTTTTTCAGATTCCGCCCCAGCATTCTTCTTTGTTTACATCTCCCCTCCAGTCTTTTATAGAAATCTCATATGTGAGTGCATAGACTCCCACCCCAAATTCTTCCCCTGATGCTTTAATTTTTAGCTTTTATATTTTTTAGATTCTGTGCTGTTTTAGTGGGTAGTTTTAGGTTTCATATTAAGTGCTACTGAGTTCTCTTCACAGAGTAGGTAGACAAAACAATTCCTTCTCTAGCTTGAGGCCAAGGACAACTTTCAGGCCCAAGAACAAAAACAACAGTGAAGTGAGAAGAAAAAACAGAAACCTGAAGCTATGGTTGGACAATTGATTCTAATGTGCTAATGGACCAGAACTCATAAAAGTGTGGGACCTCATGATTGGGCATCCATTTTGTGACCATTTTGGGGCATCTTGGGTGTGGTCCAGCTGGGCTCTTGTGTGGCCCAGGTGTACCCATTGAGGCCTGTAATAAATATCTACTTTATCCTCTTGCTCTATCTAGTCTCTGTTCCAGGTCAGCCTCTGGAAGGCATCATTAACACTACCCAAATTAAATAAATCAGGGAACAGTTTTTTTCAGCAGCACATGTTGTGTACAGACCTCAACAGTATCTGGGATTCTGGCATGGCACTGGTGTGGGAGACCATGTAGGTGCTGCTGCTTCTCCATCCTGGTAGACAGGATGATAGATGGTAGACTGCAGTGGCAGGAGAGAGGACATTAAAGATAGTAAGAAAACAGTCTGGCTTGATGTTTTCCTGGTGCTTTCTCTTGTTTTGACACAGATGTAACCTGGGTTATTGTGTCATGTGTAGAAAACCATATCCCCCTAAAGTGTAACATTTTAGGGGTATATCTGCTGACCTTACCTATACTAAGTGAAGCGATTAAGTATTGGTCAGACTCTCTAGGAAAAAAAAAAACCAGGAATGTTCTTTGATATCAGACATTTTAAGGAAGTTTGGATTCCTGGATTTTTCCAAGGATGGGTCACAAAATTATTTCCTCCTCAGTTTCATAGAGACAACTTCACTGCAAAAGGATTTTGGAGGCTTCATTGTATTCTTACAGTATGAGCAGATTATTCTGTCATCATGTCTGTCTTTGGGCATTGTGGACAGCTTTCCAAAATCTTTCAAAAGGAATATAAATTTGACCAAGTGTAAATCTTTATTATTCAAAGTTACATAACCTGCACTACTAACTGGCAAACCTTCTCTCGCTAAAGAAATGTTATTAAATAAAAATAAAGAACTGTAGACAAACACAAACAAACAAACAAACAAACAGACAGTCTTGCTTTCGGGCTTGTTAAAAACTCCAAAAATTTAGCAGTTCTTTCTGCTGACCAGACAATATCTTTTTGGATATAGCCTCTTGTTGGGATGGACTGTCTGGACAGAAGTCCTGCAGTACATTGTGTTCAGCCCATCTTGTGAGACAGAGGTGTTACTGAATTGTAAGGCTGCAGCTAAGACTAAACAATGTTTTTTCCTGTTTACCTTCAAGCCTCAAAACAAAAGGAGAAAAACATACAAAGCAAAAACGATTCATATTTCTAAATTTGAAGTGTTAAATATTAATGTGTTCACCTGCTCGAAATAAAAAAGTAATGCCTGACTAGAAAATAACAGCAAAAGCCCTCAGTGTTTGAGCATCTGATAAACAGCAGTTAATAATAAAAACATGGCTGCAGTAAAACTGAATGAAATGATAATGAGATGTCACCTTTACTGTGGGTTTGAGGACCAATTGTCCAATATTAAGAAAATCATTGCCACACCAGAGGTGAGTGAATAGAGGCTAGTCAGAAATTTATTAAACTCTTGTATGAGAATGGAGACAAAAGATTAGGGTCACTTAGCTAAGGAAATAGATGCACAAAAAAGAAAATTATTCAAAAATATGTGAAGCTGCTTAGGGTAGATTTTGCTTGCCCTCATTTGTAATAATATAAGAGGAATGAGACCACATGGTAGACCTGAAAGGCAAAGAGGAAATTAATAAAAAAGTGCTTTTCAAAAATATGCAGGATCAATTGCCAGAGAAAGTGATTAGATAAAGAAACTGGGGACTAGATATATAGAGAAATATTAGGGGACTATCTACAGAGTTAATTGTAATACATGTAGCACTAATTAATTGAGATTGCTAAATTTTCTTATTCAAATCTTCTGTCTCCTTTCAATTTTCAGGCCTAAATCTCCTGCTCAACACTGGATTGAAACTAAAGGCAGGGACAGACTATCTCATGCTGTCTACTATAGGCTTCTTAAGCTTCCCCTGTACCATCTTTGGCTAGCCCTCATTGGTACAAGAAATTTAATCTGAATTTGAAATATGATCAATTTCTCTGGTCTTGTAATTCTGCCATATATTTTTCTGCTCTCAGCTAAGATATTTAAAGCTATCTGAGGATCTGTCTCTCAGAAGCATAAAGTTAAGGAACAAAAGACTAAACAGCCCATGCAAACTTTCCAAATATGATTGATTCTTTTATAAGTCAACTAAAAGTCTTATGAATTTGCTTTTCATTGCAGGAAAAAAAGATGGGATTTGAAGATTCTATTCTATAAAACCCTCCGAAGAGCATCACAGTTCTGTGCAATAATCTATAACTGTATTTTCATTGTAGATATCTTTTATTTTGTAGTAGCATTTTATATTCTCTAGAGTCATGAATCAAGCACCATCGGCGAGATTCATCTGCTGAAGATGAAAAGAAGCAGACAACATCCCCCTGGAGTCCATAGTTGATATTCTGCTTCAAACATAGAAATTGAATAGTTAACTTGCCAGAATGAAAACAACTTATTTAGTACTATTATGAACAGTTATTCTCTCTTTTGAAGTAAAACTGACAAACCAATTTTTGTGAGCTCTTGTGAGATGCAATTTTAAGTACGTGCATGTATGTGCGTGTATTTTGAATTAATTTTAGTCTGGAAGCAGGACATTTACAGGGAAGTATTTATGTTGTTTTAAGTAAAGATGGTTTTACATCCTCCTCGTAATTTCATCAAATGCAGTTTAGATTAATATATTCAAAATGAGAGGCTTCACAAATCACTCTCAGATGTAGTGTCAGTCAGATTTATTATAATTTCTAACTCTCAGTCAAAGAAATTAATGCTTCTGCTAATAGTTCAATGAATAGGCCTATCACCCCACAAGCATGGTTATTGGAGGTGCCTTGGGACTCCTGGTTCTCAAACCAGCTGGAAAAGGGGCTATCATACAGAAAATAGTCTGAGACTCTGGGAAAAGATAGATAGAGTGCACTGTGTCTTTGTGTTCCCCTAGCAGCTGCTCACAGTGCTAATGCAATCTCGGAGGAGCCTGCCTGCCATTTCACTTGTAGGGTGACTGCAGCTATTGCAGCTGCTTCAAAGTGAGATAAATTCAGAGGAAGAGGAGGGTACAAAATAAGTTAACCCTTCAGTGATACGGATGGAAAAAAAGTAGAAACAGACATAGAAAATGCAGAAACACAAAAATACAGATGACCTACGAATGGACTAGTTGCTGCAGGAAAGCAGTTTCTCCAGAAATATGTGTGCTAAATGATGGTATGTGAAATATGACATGTTTTCAGTGTCTATTTATTCAGAGATACAAATTTTTCTGGATGTTTACTTACATGGTGTCTGGAAAGCCATGTTTCAGTCTGACAAGAAACTATCACAACCTGAAGAATTCATTTCAGTACTTCCAAATTATTCAGCTATAAAATAAAAATCAACCTGGGAAAAAAAATAACATTAACAAGATTAAAAGATGCTTTTGAGTTTATATATTTTTTCTGTAGAAATGATAATTGTTTATCCTATATGCTATGTACTCCAAAAGATCAAGGCCTCAGTCAAGTGCTTAATTAACAGATTTATTGTTATGGTAAACAAGCTTTCAAAGTCTATCATTACCTACTATGATCTTCAGATTAAAAAAAATGAAAAAAACCCCCACTCTTATAAATAACTCCATGTAGGTCAAAGATCTCTCTGTTTGATTTATAATAATGACCTTGCTGTAACAGAAAGCTTGGTCTGAAACATGTTCTGTTCTCCAACCAGGACTCTAATGAACAGTACCAAAAATCACTTAGTAGAAAAAGTTGCTTGCATTTGCTAGGCAAGGATTGGGTCATTTAAACCATTTCAACATTTTGTGGGAAATCTTAGTTTTGGAAGGATCTAACCATACTTCCCCTACCCCCAACATAATTCTAAAATGTCATATTAAAAATATATGATGGTGATGCTTTGGAAGGCCAGTAATCATTTGAAGAGTTTACTTCACAACGCTGCTGCTCATCTGTTGTAGAAATAAACCTCAGTACATGGCCTCTGCAAAATTCTTCTCAGTATTGCACAGTGTGCTGACCATAATTGTTTGCTTTTCCATCAAAGGAAAGGTGTTGCCACTATCTCTTTAAGAGCCTCAAAACTATTGTAAGTACCTGCCAAGGAGTAACAAACAAGGAGAAACCCCAAATCAAGATAATTCCTTCAGTAGAGAAGTTTAGATAAAAGGCTGGTGAGGGAAATTCTGACTTAAGCATCATTTTGAAGTATCTTTTTCCTTCTAGATCTTATCAGTGTGTGAGATCCTTTGCATTTGACTTTTTTCTAATTGACTTTTTCTTCTCCCTGCCAATAATAGCTGACGTTCATTATCTGTAATCCAGAATCAATGCTTAAACACTTGTTTCTTCATGCTCAGGCATGCTGGAGAGATTTCAGCCACAGACTTACACAAATCTCTTGGAAATACTCAAAAGCAGTGACTACCCTTAATTGTTTATCTGCCAATTTTGATGAAGAATTATTTCTGAAATTGCATGCTTCATTGCCCGGATATATTAGGAATAAAAAAAAAATAAAAATAGAAGAAATTTATATGCATCACTATTTTTTACTAATTCTTTTTACCACCTAATAATTTAAGGGAAATAGAACAGCTTAATCATAGTGAGTATATTCTAATAGCAATTGCTGGTACTTCTAAATGGGTAGAAAATGCTTTTGACAGATGGTGCAAACCTCTTTTTCCCCCCCAAAAAAACTATTACTGAAAGCAAAAAAAATTAAAGGTCATTTTGTTACCACTCTCTCTTGTGCACCAGATGTCACAGTATAAGCAGAGAAAGTTACTGCTCCTTTTCTCTAGAACAGGGAAGAGACATTTTAAGGTCATGGTAACAAAAAACAGCAGGTAGACATGATCACAGCTGTACATCAGGCTGGAGAAGTTTTGCTTTTCCATCACAGAGATCCCCAGTGAACAACCCTTCACTGAGGACAGTTAGGATTTTGCTGTGTAACAATTACTCTGAGATCAGTGAGTAGGAGTTGGACCAGGCATGGATGGCTGCAGTTAAGGAGTAGGTCATTTCTGGATCCAGAAGATCTAAAGCCACAGATTTTCACTCTAATACAAACAACCGAATTAAAAATCTGATTTGTGTCTAAGATATTCAGAGTAAGTCAGTGAAAAAAAAAAAAAAAAAGTATAACCATATGTTTTGTTATTATATTTATTTTAATTAGAGAATGTATGCAACATGTATGTTGCAATATAAAAGCTCATAAGGGTCTAGATGCTTCAAATTAATCAAGAGTTTTCAAAATAGTGCTTCCAGGCTATTTCAGTTGTTTTCTTGACTCATGTAAATTATCATCTCTTCACTGAAGTCAACAGCTTTATGCTTTCTTAAACCTGTTGGGGATTTGGTCCTATGCCAGATTAATACAAATCACTTAAAGGATTAATTTTGGTTTAAAAGTGTCAAATATAATTTTTGGTTCAAGGAGATAGTCATGAGTCTGACAGGTTTTGACAATAAAAGTTAATTACAAGCAACACATGATGAAACAGAAGCATGAACATCTGATTTCTGCGGACTCTAGAGGCTGTGCAGTTGTAAATGAAGCACAGTGAGAAATCACTCAGCCAAAATGCATAAGAGAATATCTCAATTATGAAGCTAACAGTAAAATCACGTCTATACAGTTTAGTTATTAAAACAAATTAAGAGATTTAACTAAGGCAGAACTGACTACTGTCTTTTCATCTGCAATAGATTGAAAAAACACAGTGTTCTCTGTGCTGGTCCACTGAAATATTTGTTGCTACTTTTCTTGGGAACGTGAACATAAAACTGCTTTTAGTTGGTGCCGATGTTTTGGTCTCATGGAAGTTAACAATGGATAACTATTAACTTCTATGAAAGGAGAAGAGAGGTAATCCTATTTTCCTTTCCCTACTATTCCACAGAGCTGAAACAGTATGCATCTAACCTGCCAGCTTATACTTTTGAAGAAAGGCCTTAGCTGTACTTTTATAAATTAAATGTGTGTGTTTGTGTGTTTGTGTATGTGTGCATGTACATGCATTTGGATATACATGAACAGAACTCACAGTTTCATGGCACTGCCTGTCAAGGGCAGCCTTAAGCTGATTAAAACCACAGATTTACCTTTTTGGGTTTTCTTTCCACAAATTTTAATAAAAACTAATTATATACCACAGTAATGCAGTCTAAAATATCTTCATCTCAGCCAAAAAAATGGTATTATATCAATGCTGCTTAGGGGAAAATCAGCAAAGATAACCCTAAAAATTACCTTAGTACTTGTTTTATTTGACCACAAAGATGAGTCAAGTGAAGTTGAGGTTGGATATCAGTAAAAATATTATCACCCAGAGGGTGGTTGAGCCCTGGAACAGACTCTCCAGGGAAGTGGTCCCAGCACCAAGCCTGCAGAGCTCTCAGGCACATGGTGTGAGTCTCAGGGTGATCTACCAGGGCTGGAAGTTGGACCCAACAATCCCGACGGGTCTCTTCTATCTCAGCATATTCCAGGATTCTATTAAGTCTCAGGGCCCTGAGGACTTCAACGAGGCTCCATCGACCTGAGCAGCCTCAGCTGGGGTTTCCCAATAGTGGCTTCCATCCCATGGGCCCAAGGGCTTAAACAGTCTGATCTATGTGGCTGGCAGCCCTGCCTTCAGCAGTCCTGGATTCATGGCTGGATGTCCCAGGGAGACCCTGGGCCTGACTGTACCTCACCTCCTGTGATGGTCCCCAGGCCTGGTGCTGTCCCCACCCTGACTCTGGCCATGTTCCCTGGCCTGTTCCCTGTTTGACAGGGCAAAGTGCTGCCTGGGTTTCCATTGTGGAGAGGCCCCCTACACCCTGACAGGAAGGCAGATGGAATGAGGGGCATGCCGTAAGTGCTCTGCACAGCACCCCCTCTATGTCAGAGGAAATACAATGACAAAGTTTTATTCATATCTTTTAGCAGATATTTAGGGACAGCTAGTTCCTTAAATAGTCACACAAGATAGCCTGGATCGGAGGTCTAGACAAAGATCCAAAACCGAATTATTTTATTTTCCAATCTGGAGATGATGTCTCCTGGAATACCAGGTCAGAAAGAAAAGAACAATATTCATGTTCTAGGCAGCTCTAATTCTTAATGATTTCACCACGATTCTGACTCTTGAAAAATTTCTTTTTGTCAGTTTTCTAAATAGTAGGTGTTTGGAATGGTGTCCTTACAGATGTCCAGCAGCTGATAAAATATGATTCATAATTACAATGACATTGCACCTACTTCATCAGAATAGCAGCTAGGAAAGAGGTTTCCTCCTGTGATTGAAGAGTTATCATTTATATCCCAAGTCATAAAGTTATCTTCCTCAGCACTTATCATTTTATGGTAACTGCAGATGATTCACATTTATGACAATGTCATGCTTAACTATCAAATTTATCAGATTTTTAAATGTAAACAACTCTGTCATTCTCTTTGCCATCTGATTTCTTTTGCACATTACTTACTCAAAAAGAAGAGGTATTTTCTGTTCTTTCTTTATTTAAATAGAAAATCTCTTACTGAATTGTGAGTAAATTACTGAATTACTTCACAGTTCTATGGAATTTTCTGTTGTTTTCCCTCTACACTTGCTGAAAACCCACTTGCAGAATACGGTGAGTTTGTATTAGAACCACGCCTGTTATTTCTTCATTTATGCTTCCATCCTTGACATTAATTTGGAGTTTAAAAGGTCTTAAATAGAGGATAGATATTGAGTATCCAATATCCTTTCATTATGTTAAAGCACAGTATTTGATTCCAGGGTTTGTATAAACATTGTGGTCAAAACCTTTTGATTGTAAAATACAAAATATTATGTGCTACTTGCAACAATATTAATAAAAACATTGTTAATGCATAAAACTAGTAGGTGTCTCATTCTTTCCATGGAGTAGTCACCAGAGTGGGATTGTGACAATGGATAGCTACATAATTTATCCAAGAAAATCCCTAACTTTTTCTAAAGAATTATTTCTCAACCTATAAAAATTTTGAATTTTAAATTTAATTTTTCATCTACTAACTTGATTATTCAGTCTACAGAAATCTGGCTGAATAAGGAAGACTATTGGAAAGAGTGATGTTTTGTGAACTTAAAAATCCCAAAAAAAGGATCTCAGAGGTGTCTCACCAAATATTAAGTTATTCATAAGCATGCATCATGCGATAGACTAATTTCACGTTTAAAAAAGAACAAAAATATTAAGTGGAATATCAGGAGGAAAAACAGGGTACCTCCTGTAATTCAGCCACAGCTTCACTAGAGTAACATCTCATAAAATGAGAAAAAAGAACAAAATAACCCAGAAAAGATTGATAGCTATAGATGAAGCCATATTCACTGAGTTACAGTAGCTACATAAGTTATAAATGGCAGAGCTACGAATGAATAAAGCAGTTATTGTAACTATAAAAACTACGCTACCATCACAAGGCACTCATTTTATTTATTGGTTATGTATAAAGTATAATTTTAAGGTGAATTTTACTGTCTGACATTATTCAGCAGCATTAAAAAAGTAACTATCTGTTAATAGAAATGTGTCATGAATGCTCATTAGCTCATAAGTGCATTCCTAGAACGATGCACCTAGAATGTATTCAGTAAATGTTTTTCTGCATCTGTTTATTCTGAAACACTCAGAGTAGTAGGAGGTAGGAAAATTCTGCTGCAACACGGCACCTTTTGTGCAACTTATTGCTAAAATATTAGATACAGTCATGAAAGAAAATAGGACTAAATTTATGAAGGAAGTCCACCTTTCATAAAAAGTAAAATGTTTCTCTTACAACTTGATTTATGTTGTCATTGAGGAATAAAGGTATCACTCAATCTGTCTCCCAGGCTTTTAAAAATCTTCTGCTCCTGTGCTATGTGAACTGTGTGACAGACGTGTTGGAGAGCAATATCCAAGCTGGCTCAGGCATGTCCCTCCCAGCAGTGGCACAGGAATGCCACACAGCATTCACTGACATACTGAGGATAAAAGTTACATCAGGTTACCTCTCCACAGAACACCACCAGGCATCCAATGCTGAGATTGCTTACATGCAGTAGTGTATACATCTTTTGAGTCTTTGTTGTAGGATACTTTCAACTTCTTCACTGTGCAGGGGAGAAAAGGGATTGATTCTGACAAATAGCCCATTAATGGTGCTATCACTAGGATGCTGACAGGGAAGTTCAGATGTGAAGTTTAACTGACCACTAACTTTCTGTAAAAAATGTTTCAGTCTATGTTTTTTTAGCTTTTTCTGGAACAAGGAATAGTTTTTGGGGTGAATAGCATTTTTTATTTGCTACTTTTTTTTTTTTTAAATGACAGAAGAAATAAATACTGAACGTACAAAGTTGTTGCAACCAGAATACTTTTCGAGTTGAAGAGAAAAAAAAGCACTTGGAACTAACACTGGGCCTTAAGAGTTCAAAGCCAGTGCCCGATTCACTTAATCCATCAACTTTTTAACACATTTTTTCAGATTGCAGGCATATGCTCAACTGCACAGCCACAAATCTTTAAAAATCAGACTAAAACGGGATCCTCAGAAGGAGGGCACAACACTGAGGGTTTTCACTGTCTAGGTACTCATATTCACAGCTCTAGCCAGATTGGGAATGCTTTACTTTGTCAGATCATTCAACATTTCATAATATTTGTACTTTATATGTTCACAAGAGTTCTTGCGTTAACCTCTGTTGTGCCTTGAAGCATCTTTGTAATTTTAGTAATTAAATTTTCATTTTCTCAAGTAGTCGCTGATTGTGAAACTTTTGCTTATAAGCCAAGAATTTCAGGAAGCAAATACATTTTTCAGGTACATTATCTCAGGAATTTGACTTTTTTTTTTTTAATATTTCTAGCCTAAAAGTCAGAGCAGTAGTGTAATATAAGAAAGCACGTGTCCTTAGAAACGATGATGAATTGGTGTTCAGCCAAGAAATAATTGGAAGAGGACATGAGAACCAGCTTAGAGAATGTACTGTGGGAGAAAAGTTTCATGATTGTGATGAATCTTCAAAGTTCATCTTAAAAGCTAACTATGCCTGATTGATCTTCAGACTTGGCTTGAGAGTACATGTCAGTACTCAAAAGCTTAGTGCAGTGACTGAAAGTAATATCCCACACGGGAAATCTCAGATAGAGGTTATATACTATTTGACTTCAGACTTCAAATCTGATGGTTTCTTGTATAGTACACTCAACATTTACATTAATATGACAAGACTAAGTCTGAATTCTACCTAAAACTGTTAAGCATTTTGAGAAAGCATGTTGTTCAAATTATTAGTGGTAATATTTCCAACATACTTCATCTACATGAAATAAATTTTCTCTTCACTGTGAATACACCAGCATCATTTTATTCCATTTTACTCTACTTGTTGGTGACCTCATCTCCTCATCTTCCTAGATGGGTAATATGATAGTTATATTTTAATTTATAGACATTCAAAAAATCTATAACCATTTCTACTTTCTACTTTTT